>JAKTZG010000027.1:0-91865 GCA_030578795.1 Debaryomyces prosopidis | reverse complement strand
TTGATGTATAAATAGAGTAGAATATTCCTCAAGTCTCAAGAAAGAGAGTAAGGAAATTAGGAACTAATTATAGGTAGTTAAAGTTAGTTAGTTAGCTAAGAGTAATAAAGTAAGTTAAGCAAGGTTCTATAAGGTCAATAGAACATATATATCAGGTACACATAATTAATTACCATATTAGTACCCAGTTTCCTTACATATCTGTAATCCCTTCACGACTGTTTATATCTCCATTCACTGAAGCAATGTTCCACATATTGCATTGGACCTTTGCAACTCTCTTAATCTTTATCCCAAGTGTTTAACTTTGGGAGGTTCCTTGCCGTATTTTATTTTTTTTTGAATAATTTAAATGTTTCTAATAAGACATTTGGTCCAATTTTAAATATATCATGAACAAATGCTCGTAGATATCGTCGTTGTCGTATATATAAGGTCAGACTCATACGTTTTAGAGGCGGCCTAATCTTACTTGTACCTATAGACTTCTCTTTGGAAAAGATTATTATATGTGCTCTTTGAAAGTGTGTTTGCTTTTTACATAAGTTTCCAATTTCATGTCAAAACTTATAAAATTTAAAAACCAAATAAAATGAATAATCTAAAAAACGAAATAAATAAATACTGAAAAATTTCAGGGCTTACACTTATGTTAAATATATGATAGACATACAATGCTTCTCTATCCGAGAGGCTATCAAAACAAATAGAAATGTAAACTTGCAATATATACATCATAATCTTTCGATATTTCCCAATAGCTTAGACTCGATAATTTATACTGTCCAGCCTTTAAAGAGGAAAGACGGTATTGAACTCTGTTCATACAAATGTTGGTTTAGTATAGGTCTACCTGGAAGGTATCCTTATGTATTAAAAAAATTTTGCAATCTTTACACTTCGTGCACAAACCGTACATAAAATATGAGTATTAAGAACATATTGAATGAGTAGATCATTATAGCTTTCTAGACAACCACCAATACCAATGACGTCAACAGAGGATGAGTCGACATACATACCTATACCACATTATCCACCATTTAAGCTAAGATCTTCTCTTATAGACAAGGATCCTGTAATTTGGGTACATCTATTAGAGGCATATATTCAATTATTCAAATATTTACTAAATCCTGACAGACATACGCTGAAGTTGTCAGTAAAGTCACAGCAGCAATTGCAATTGTTTTTAAAGATATTTCTCTTTGAGACTGCAGAAGAATCAACTAAGATTTTTTCCTTGGGAGCCATTAATCCTGATATTAAAACTAATGCGGCTATATTACGAACATGTGTTTTCCAGCTCATCAAGAATTATAGCATTGTAAAATTGTCATTAACAGGAGAAGCAATATGGAATTTTATTACTATATATGTAAAAGACAATAGTACGATTGTACGAGGATTAGTTGATGGTACATATAAATCCAAACTTAATGATAACAAGAAATCGGGTAACATAAGTTGTATTGGTCAAATACATAAGCACTTGGAAAGCATGATTAGCAATGGAAAAATTCTGGATAGGGAATTAAGTACATTGTCTTTTTTGTTAGGTCAACACGCAAGTTCGGCCACAAAATTAAAGACATATACTGTCACTGGGGCTTCGTCAAACAATAGTAGGAATATCAATAAAAAGCTGACAAGTTCCCTAGCATTTGCTGAAGCTTTTGTCAGTACTGGGTGGATTGAGTTGTTGGAAAGATTATATGTTAATGGTAAAAGTGTACATGCGGGACTGATTAAGGAAATTATGATTGTTTCATTAATATCTTTATCTACTGCCAAGTTGGCAAAATTGGCAATGGAGTTGGAAGTAAATAATACCGATTCATTAGTTTTATACCCATTGTTTAGTACTATTATTATTTCAGATGCATACAAGGAGTTGGTGCCAGGATTGGAAGAAAGATTGACCTTTTTAAGAAACGTCACATTCGAAAATAAATCATTAATAGAAGATGGTATACCGATTAAGGAGGAAAATATAGAACTATTATGCGATTTAATGCCACAAATTACAAGGGGTCAAGCAATAACAATTCTCAAGGAGAACAATGACGACGTAGAACAAGTTACAAATATATTGTTCGAAAACCCCGATATAATATCTAACATTAAGGAATATGATTGGAATAAGAAAACAAGAAATTTCAATCTTGAATCTAAGAAATCAGATGGTCAAAATGAACCAGTAAAGAGGTCCATATATGATGGTGATAAGATTTCTAATTTGGATTTTTCAGAAGGAACTGTCATATACGGTAAGAAAGGACAAGTAAAAAATAACGACCCGGCTACTGAGGCTATGAAGAAAAGGACATTAACGGCTGCGTTGAGATTGATGTATGAAAGTGATGAAGATGAACCTGATGACACATACGACGAGCAAGAAAAGACAAGTGGTTCAGCAGCGGACGAAAACAGCAAGATAAACAAACGTAAGACTAATAAAAATCGATTAGCTGTTTTTGATGAAGATGATGAATCAGCTCTATATCGCGAAGCACCAATGACTCTCCCAGACAGGAGTGTTTCTAGCAGTCCAATGCCGTCATCTGTAGACTCTATTGAGAAATATCTCTTTTCTATATTCAAGACTAAGGGTGCTGAAAAATTTGATAAGAAGGATAGAAAATCTTCCGATAGACAATATATTAAAAAATCCACCAGTTGGTCTGACGAACAAATCGAAGGATGGCTCAGAATGTTGTTAAAATCCCCCAGGAGATTTAAAATTCTTGAAGAAGATTATCTTTATGGGGGTAATCCAAATAGACAACCTGCTAGAAGGAATAATGTTGGAGATCAACCTATAGAGTCTAGCAACAAGGGGGATAAATCGAAATCAAAAGAGCAAGCAAAACGCTCATTTGCTAGAAACGAGAAAAACAAGGCAAGTAAAGCTAATCATAACAGAAAGAGTGGTCATAGTAAGAAAACTAACCGTGAATTAGCTGGAATGCAGTAGTCAATTTTGTATAGATTTTAATTAGGTAACTTTTAGATACGCGAGACACGACTGAATAAAAAAATAGGTACGATCTGTTTATCAAGCATTTCTTTATCTCTATATTTTGATATAATAATAATCATTAATAATGATTACGGCATTGTTCATGTACAACTCCAAAGGAGATGTAATCATGTCCAAATTGTATAATGAAGGTGTAAAACGAAATATATCTGATGTATTTAGGATTCAAGTGATGTCTGTGAATTCTCGACATTATTCTAACGGAGGAAATGGCGGAAGGGAAGTTCGTTCACCAGTGTTAACATTGGGATCGACGTCGTTTATTTATATAAAGTCAGGATTGCTATGGATATGTGCCGTGACAAGATCAAACCAAGACTGTTCAACGATTTTGGAGTTCCTCTACAAGCTCGAGTCGCTATTGAAGGTAATGTTAGATGAAACACCAGGGGAAAAAGTTTTGACGGAAGACTTAATTGTGAACAATTTCAGTTTGGTATACGAATTATTGGATGAGGTTGTTGAGTTCGGATATCCCACAAACCTAGAGTTGAGTTATTTACAGAATCTCTTGACGTCCGTATCAGCAAATGATAAGATATTTAAATTACCGAATAATGCCTTGACAGGAGCCAAACTGCATTCAGGATTATCAAGACGTAAAACACTTAAAATTAACTCCCTGAATATTACATGGAGAAACCCTGATATTAAATATAGGCGAAATGAGATCTTTTTGAATGTTGAAGAGAAGATTAATGTCTTAATGAATGCACAGGCAGAGGTGCTTAGAGCATATGTTGATGGAAAAATAGTTATGAAAACACATTTATCTGGAATGCCCGAATGTAGATGTGGGTTGAACGATGACAGCTTGGTGTTGAATTCTATGAGTGCCGATCGATCCGTCATGCCTCATAGTGGATCTGTGACATTGGAAGATTGCAAGTTCCACCAATCGGTTGAATTGAACAAATTTGATTCTGACAGAGTAATACAGTTTATACCACCAGATGGCGAGTTCCAGTTGATGTCGTATAACTGCGTGCTGAACATCAATTTACCGTTCGAAGTCTACCCCCAGGTCCACCAGTTGGCTAACCTGAGATTGCTGTATAAATTAAGAATAAAGTCGTTATTTCCATCTAAAATTCCTGCAACAGGCGTGCAGATAAGGATACCAACACCAAAGGGTGTTATTAATTCATATTCGACGAATTCGCTGGGCAAGTCGAAGTACCATCCAGAAGAAAACTACATAATATGGAAATTTAACAAATTCTTTGGCAACCAGGAACACGATTTGACAGCAGAAGTAGAAGTATCCCATTCGAGCGATGCAGACATCAAAAATTTACTAAACTGGAGCAGACCCCCCATTAAGTTGGAATTCACCATTGACATGTTTTCGTGCTCTGGCTTGACAGTCAAGTATTTAAGAGTGCAAGAAAAATCTAACTATAGAACTGTTAAATGGGTCAAATACACATCTCAATCAGGCTCTTATGACATTCGTTACTAGATTTTATATTGTTGAATGATAGTTATTTGGTATAGACTGCTGTTTTCGCAATTCTGCTTGTTGCACGTTCCCCAGCGAAATTTTGTCATCAGGATAATTTTTTAGACATAAATAGTAGATAGTATTAAACAATTATATTTATTTCAGAATAGAAAATAATATAACATGAGAGATCTCTTTGTCTTGGGAGGGTCATCACATCCAAATTTAACGCGATCTATTTGTCGTAATTTAACTATTGATCAAGCATTTGTTGATTCGAAAAAATTTTCCAATGGAGAGATTAGTATTGAAATTCAGGACTCAGTTAGAGAAAAGGATGTTTTTATCATACAATCGGGATGCGGACATGTAAATGACAACTTGCTTGAGTTATTGATTATGATAGCTGCATGTAAGACAGCAAGTGCCAAGAGAGTGACGGCAGTCTTACCCTTATTCCCATACTCAAGACAGCCAGATGTTCCCCATGCAGCATCACTTACGGGAGCACCATCTGTAAGCACCAAGAAGGACCAGTATACATTTGAAAGTGCACCTAGTACCCCTCGACCATTATCAAGAGGTGAATTGGAAACAGAAGGGCAGGTCTCACCTACTCCATCATCAGGAAACAGCTCCCAACAGACAGAAACTCTCTTAAGCAAGGCTACGATGAATAATGTCAAGCAACCAGTTCCTATGAGAGTCAATACCAAGATCCCTTCGTACACCCCTACATCAATAGTGACTAATTCGGCTGCTACAAATTTGCCTAGTGTGGATGTATACGGGAAGACCGAGAGTGGCTACAAGCAATGGATTGCACAAAACGGTACGTTGATTGCCAATCTATTAACTACTGCTGGGGCTGATCGATGCATTACTATGGACTTACATGATCCTCAATTTCAAGGTTTCTTTAACATTCCTGTGGATAATCTCTACTCAAATCCATTGTTAAAACATTACATTATAGACTATATCCCTAATTACCAGGATTGTGTTATTGTTTCCCCAGATAGTGGAGGAGCCAAGAGGGCCACTTCTATAGCTGATGCACTTGGATGTTCGTTTGCGTTAATTCATAAAGAGAGAAGGGCCAAGGTCGCCAACACACCTCCATCAACTGCTGCTACGAATACTGGCGCGCATTTGACTCACAATCCATTAGTGGCCACAACTATGTTGGTGGGTGATGTTAGAGATCGTATTTGTGTATTGGTGGATGATTTAGTTGATTCATCCTACACTATCACGAGGGCTGCTAAGTTATTAAAGGACCAAGGTGCCAAATACGTTTATGCCCTTGTCACCCACGGAATTTTTAGTGGAGATGCCGCCAACAGAGTCAACAAGTCAGCAGTAGACAAGTTTATCGTCACCAATTCTGTTCCTCAAGCAGATAATATCAGCGTGTTAGGTGACAAGCTTGAAGTGTTGGACATTTCGCGGATCTTGGCAGAGGCGATCAGAAGAATCCACAACGGTGAATCCGTTTCAATGCTTTTCGACCACGGATGGTAGTCCGCATCCATTGCCATGTATATTAACCTTCAACACTATATACCTAATCTAAACAATCATCATATATTTAATGCAATATTTAACTTCCGTATAATCTATGTAGATTGATGCCACCCTATGCGACGCTACTATGACTGTTTCCATCCACACCAGAGGCATCGCCAATGGAGTAGAAAGCAGCAATTTCACAGCCCAAACACCACACCCAAACCTCCCCCCAGACTTGACATCTCCCCAGCTCCACATAAGCCTCTAATTCCAATCACTGAAAATTTCAGTTTCCGATCACTCACTCATAACGCACCTCCAATTCCGTGCTTATACCTTAAATGCCTCTTCTCTGCCTTTTGTCCGCCTCCAATGCCTCATTACCCCAGAAAATGCCAAAAATAAGTTCCAGGACAGTGCCAAATAATGCCCATCGGTCCCCAAAATTATGGCTCGTATTGGTACATGCTCGGCGCCACGCTTACTGCTTCTCAAAGAATGCCCTATGTCTGTTATTGTTCGCTCGCCACGTCTGGTACTCCTACCCGTATACTGTATGGTCATGTATGGGGTCAACGGCGATGTAAATGCCTATTTTGTTAATGGTAATTGCACCATGCTAGTTCCGGGACATTTACGACCATTCCTTTCCTTCTGTTTCTTTATGTCCTTTAGAATAAAATCGTTAAACCCTTCTATGTCGCTTGTATATACTCTCCCCGCCAATTGTACTCTCACCCAATAGGAGCAGATTCCACAGATTCTCAATGGCACAGAAATACATGGCGAGAATCGAGAAGATCGGAGGACTTCGGAGTGTTGCCGAAGATAAAGCGACTTTCCGGGAGGACCGGAAACTGTCTGCTGTATATAGGACAACGTCACACGAACGTCATAGTTAGAAAAGTCGGAAATATTTGGTCGTAATCCTCGAACGGCACATTCCGCCCACCGCTTTAACCCCCCTCAAAGAACCCTCGGAAATTGCCATTAGCAGTCAAAACCCCATGAGTTGCGAATATATAAAGTCAGTTATATTTCCTAGTAAAGCTTTCCCTTATAATTAGGTTCAAGAATAGAGAGAATTGACATAGAATCGTTATACACTATAGTTATAACATACTCAACATGACAGGGGATTTGAATATACAAAATTTGTCGTTGGAAGCCACTAATTCCAACAACTCGTCGGTACAGAGCATAAAACACGGATATATCGACAGCCCATTTTCGGGAAAAAAAGATCAATATGAACAGGTTTTGGATGTCTTGGACAGCACAGGATTTATTCCAGAGTCGTTGATCGAGCTGGAGGCTAGGTTTTTTTATGAAAGTTTGGGGATCGATGACGTTTTCTTTGCCCGCGAGTCGGCGCAAGGCATTGCTAACCACATCCACTCGTTGTATTCATGTAAGGTGCAGGCGTTTGCTACGGACAGCTGCGACCAGCCATTGATTCACTACAAGAGAGAGGCAGAAGACCACGCTGTTTTTTTTGACACATTCAGCGCCAATGACTACACGCGTAACCGCTTCGAAGAGAGGATCGATGACAAGTACATAGATCCATCGACGTACTTGGGCACTAGCTACAGAGGGGAATACTTTAGTGCGCCATTGAATTACAAGCAGGATGCGATCTTGTCAGGGGTCTTTGAGAAGAATTCTGACTTGCACAATCAGTTCGTCAGATGCTACTTTATCTACAAGAACAACTACGAACATGCTGAGGTATCGGCTGGAGAAACCGATTTGGATAAGATTGGTGACAAGACCTTCTTGAATATTGCATCTGCAAAGACGAAGGAGCTCTACTCTGAGATAATCAAGAATGTTATCTCTAACACTGGACCTGTGATCAAGTACTTCCCAATTGAAGAGCTGGAAGAATATAGAGTGGTCATTGGGTTCAGACAGAAGACTTCTGCCAGATATAACTCGGCCTTGAGTGATTTAGTTAACTACTACAAGTTACAAACCACCAGAAAGTACATCGAACAGTTTTCTAACGGTGTTACTATTGTGTCGATGTACCTCACTTCCAAGCACAACAAGGCTCCTGTTGATTTATCGATTTACCAGGTCATCAAGGAAGCATCTTTGTTGTACTGTATTCCTCATAATTACTTTCACGATAGATTTATCTCGGGCGAGTTATCTTTACAAGAAAGTATATATGCGCAATGTGGGGTTATTTTCGTAACTCATTTTTTGAATAGATTGGGTCCAGAATATAATAAATTAACCTCATTGTTAGACCCTGCAAAATCAACTAACCACGCCGAAGTCTTAAATTCTTTGAAGAAGCGCTTAAGGTCAGAAACTTTCACCCAGAACTATATTCAAGAAATTTTTGACACCAAGCGTGATATCGTCAGAAAATTGTACCGTCAATTTGCTGATGTCCATTACATCCGCTCTTCCATGGAAAAGACCTTGTCTTATCAAAGATTATCTCAAATAACTCCAGTCGGTACCGAACAAGAATTCGAGGAATTATTGAATCGTGAGTGTTCCCAAAACGAACACCATATCATGGTATTGAAAGCTTTATTCGTTTTTAACAATTCTATTTTGAAGACAAATTTCTACACTTCTACCAAGGTTGCAATTTCGTTTAGATTGAATCCTACATTCCTACCAGCTACTGAATATCCAGATAAACCTTACGGTATGTTCTTCATTGTAGGTAGTGACTTCAGAGGTTTCCATATCAGATTCAGAGATGTTGCTAGAGGTGGTATCAGAATTGTGAAATCGAGATCGCTTGATGCGTACAACACTAACGCTAGAAACTTATTTGACGAGAACTACAACTTGGCAAATACTCAACAAAGAAAGAACAAAGATATTCCTGAAGGTGGTTCTAAAGGTGTTATTCTTTTGGATCCAGGTGTGGCTCAAGATAGACCAAGAGCTTGTTTCGAAAAGTACATTGATTCATTAATTGATTTATTATTGAAGCAACATATCCCTGGCGTTAAGGACTCCTACATTGACTTGTATAACAAACAGGAGATTTTATTCTTAGGTCCTGATGAAGGTACTGCCCAATATGTTGACTGGGCTACTTTGCATGCTAAGGCAAGAGGTGCGCCATGGTGGAAGTCTTTCTTGACTGGTAAGAATCCTAAATTAGGTGGTATTCCTCATGATGAATATGGTATGACCAGTTTGTCAGTCAGAGCCTATGTGAATAAGATCTATGAAAAATTGAATATCGATGATGCCAAAATTAGAAAGTTCCAAACTGGTGGCCCAGACGGTGATCTTGGTAGTAATGAAATTTTATTATCCAGAAATGAGAACTATGTCGGTATTGTTGATGGTTCTGGTGTTATCGCTGATCCAAATGGACTTGACAAGCAAGAATTGATCAGATTGGCTAAGGAAAGGAAGATGATCTCTAACTTCGATAAGTCTAAATTGTCTCGAGCAGGTTACATTGTTTTGGTTGACGATGTAAATGTTAAATTGCCAAATGGAATAACTGTTCCAAACGGTGTCACCTTCAGGAATACCTTCCATTTAAAGATCAAGGAAGCATTCGGTAATGACAAGGTTGACTTGTTTGTTCCATGTGGTGGTAGACCAGCTGCAATTGACACTAATAATGTACATGAATTAATCGACCAAAAGACTGGTAAGTGTATTGTACCTTACTTTGTTGAAGGTGCTAACTTATTCGTTACCCAAGCAGCCAAGTTATCATTGGAAAAAGCAGGATGTATTATCTTTAAAGATGCCTCTACTAATAAGGGTGGTGTTACCTCCTCGTCCTTAGAAGTCTTAGCATCATTATCTTTCGATGATAAGGGATTCTTATCCAACATGTGTATTGATTCACAAACAGGAGCTACTCCTAAATTCTATCAAGAATATGTCAAGGAAGCTCAGAATATCATTGTTGCAAATGCGCAAAACGAATTTGAGGCTTTATGGAAATTGAAGTCTGAAACTGGCTTGACTTACACTGAATTGTCAGACAAATTGTCCGTCTCCATTAACAAATTGAGTGACGAGTTAGCTAATTCTAAGGAATTATGGAATGATGACCAAGAGTTCAGAAATGCAGTCTTACTTGATTCATTGCCTCGCTTATTATTACAAGAAATTGGTATTGATAATATTTTAGCTAGGGTCCCAGAATCTTACTTGAAAGCATTGTTTGCTACCCATTTAGCATCCTCATTTGTTTATTCAAGAGGTATTGACTCCAACCCAGCAAAGTTTTTGGAATTTATTTCTTCTATTAGAAAGGAATACGTCCACAAAAAGATCCTTTAAATTCAGATAGATAAAGATGATGTTTATCATCCACCTACATATGTAGATTTTATGTTTAAATGTTTTAGAATCATAAAACTAATTAATAATAATATATTTAATACAAGATAATTAATGCTTTTCTATACCATTTATTGTAGTATAATAGCCTACTTTTTAAGACAACTTAGCTATCCAAATATTCATTCCCTAGAAGGTCTCAGACATTTATGGACTATGCGTAAAACTCACCAATCAGATCAAATTAATAATTTGTTAGGTGACATCCTAATATGATTCACCCTCCCCACATATTTACATTAATATAAGCTGATATATAGCATTAAAATGCCCTTGGCTAATATCATTCAGTTCTATTATTAGGCACATTCGCTTCTTTCAAATTGTTCAGTGCAATCTCTCTTTGCTTGACCTCATCGTTGATTCTACCGGTAACATAATCACCAATCAATGCAAAGACGAATGTAGACCCACCAATGTAATACCTTACTCTTATAGGTAAACTATTCCACTTTGCAAATAATCCCATGTTTTAATATAAATATGAAAGAATATTTGAAATGAACTTATCGCATAAGTTGAAATCAAACAATTTTTCTAGAGTACTTTTTTACTCATTATGTCCATACAAAATTCCAAAAGATTTGGTTTGGTGAAAACCGAATTACCACCATGTTGTGTCAGAATTTGCCCATCTGATAATTCCGTTATTATCTTGGGAACTTATAAGCTAGAGGATGATAGGACAAGACATGGATCAATTGATGTGTATGAGTATGATGAGCAGAGTGGTCATGAACTAAAGATTTCAAATCAGTATAAAGTGGGAGGTGCTGTATTAGATTTAAAATTTCATAACAAAAATAATTCGATTTTAATTTCAGCCCATTCGACTGGTAACTTGATATTTTGGAAAGTGGATGCTGCAAATAGGACGTTATCTGAGTTGAAAAATTATCAATTATTTGACGAAGATACTCTAATAACATCAATTTTTTGTTCACCAATAGATGAAAACCTATTATTAGCTACGGCAACAACTGGAGAAGCTGCGTTAGTTAACATTTCTGATTTTACCATGCAATTATTAGATGCTGTTCATGACCTTGAATGTTGGACTGGCGCATTTGGTGAAATTGGGGAGCTAGCGCAAGTTGTTTTCACAGGTGGTGACGACGCAAAATTGATTGCTCATGATTTGAGAACGAAAGAGAGTATCTGGGCTACGGGTCATCGTTATCATGGTGCCGGTGTTGTCTCAATTCTTTCCCCATCCCTGGATTGGAATATACAGAACAGTAATCATTTATGGTCAGGGTCCTATGATGATTTTTTACGTATCCTAGATTTGAGAGTTATAGACAAAGGAAATCCACTGTTAATTCCAGGATATATTCCAAAAGTGATACAGGAAGAAAATTTAGGGGGTGGAGTCTGGAGATTAATTCCAAGTCCATTGCCAAATGATAATAGAGTTATGTCTTGTTGTATGCATGATGGAGCTCGAATAATAGAGTCAGAATATGGCAAATTTGATGTTACCAGATATTTCAAAAAAGACCATGAGAGTATGTGCTATGGTGGAGATTGGTCCAGTAATGGTAAATTTCTAGCTACATCTTCCTTTTACGACAATGTAGTTCAAATATGGTCACCGGAGGAGATTGAATAATTAGAATAGAACTTATATATATTGACATAACCTATTTAGAATATAAACTTAAATCTAATGGAACAGATGAACCTCTTCCACTAGGATATAATTTAGTATGATTGCCATTTTCTCCATATCGTCTTGGGTGTGGAATAGAAGATGCGTTGGTGAATTTAAACCTTTTCCCTGTATCTTCAACTACGATTTTATGTGTTGAATCGCCTGCTTTTCCATTTCTATTTTGAGAAGTATTGATAGTGTACGCCAGGGCAGATATTTTTCTTAAATTTTCACCAGCATTTTGCTGCAGATCTGTTGTAGAACTTTTGCCTGACGAAGGAGGTGGGGGAGGAGGTGTTTTCTTCGCTTTGGATATTGTATTTGAAATGGGCAACGAGGGGGGTACTGAATTCGGTAATGAAGGTGTACTTGGTGCTGATGATGGAGGTAATGGTGGTGCCAGTGATACAGGCGGTGAAGGCAGCTGGACATATTTTGGAGTTGGAGGGGGCCTACTTGGGTTGAAAACAGGCGTTGGCGGAATGGATGGAGGAGTAGGTGGAATTAACAGTGCATTCTGTGGATTCGATGGTAACTGACGGATTGGTACAGATGAAGATTGATTCGAACTTTCATCTACAACATTTTTATCATCTCTTTTTAAGTTTATGTCAGCAAGAAAAGGCAATGAACCAGAAGGTGGAGCAGGAGGTTTTGAGCTAGATGTCGATGAGCCAGATGAGCCAGATGAGCTAGGAGGAGCCGGAGGAGCCGGAGGAGCCGGAGGAGCAGGAGGAGCAGGAGGAGCAGGAGGAGCAGATGGAATAGCAGGTGAAACGTTAGATTTAGGAATCGATGGTGCTTTTGATTCTGTTGGATGCGATATAGGTTTAGGTTGTGTTGAAGCACTTGGTGCTGATTTCGAAGTTTTTGAAGGTGCGCTGTTTCTTATATCATTAGAAGTTGATGGAATAGAATCAATAACATATGTCTCGTCTCTCTTTGCATTAATTTCAGCCAAGAATGGTAGAGCTCCACCACTTGAAGGAGGCACTGGTACCAGAGACAGTGCTTTCGAACCTGGAGATTTGTGTGATGTAGCTGATAAGTTTGGTAAGGGAGGTGGAGGATGAGCACCCCCAGAAGACACTGGGGGAGGTTTAGGGGCAGATGATGATGGATGTGGTGGCGGTGGTGGGGCAGATGATGCTGGAAGCGGTGGCGGTGGTGGAGCAGATGATGCTGGAAGCGGTGGAGGTGGTGGTGCCGGGGATGTTGGTGCTGATATGCTTGATGTGTCATCTTCAAAAGAATTAATTGAGTTCACGGAGTTAGATTTCAAATGCGACGATTTCTTTGGTCTGTTTGGTGGCATTTTAGGTGGCACTTTTAAGCTGGGCTTCGAGCCAGCACCCGGAGCACTCGATACAGGAGGAGGAGGAGGTGCTGAAGGTACTGGAGGTGCTGAAATTGACGGAATTGATGGTGCATATGGTTTTTTTTCACTATGTCTACTAGGTCTAGAAGATGGCATAGATGGTGCTACTTGCAGCTTGTTGACTTGTGGCCTAGAAGTTGGCACCAGCGGAGACGCACCATGAGGCATTGGAATCTTGGGGGCAGATGGAGGTACTATTCCTGACCTATTGTCATGTTTACTTACAGATTTCAATTTTGGCATGCCTCCCGCAAAGATATCTCCCAATTGAGGAACTCCACTAGGAGGCGGAACTGGAGCTGCATTATGCGATCCAGACGAAGGTGGTACCGGAGATGGCACCCCAATGGATCCCGATGACTTAGAATCCAAAATTGGTTTTGATTTATCAACAGTCGTTGCCTTCTTCAACTTTGTACCTTTTCTAATATCACCGAGTAAAGCATCTCTGCCAGCTGGCATAACCGGAGGTGGGCCAGGTGGTAAATTTGACGACCCTCCAAGTGCAGGGGGAGGAGGTGGTGGCGGAGGTGGAGGTCCAGCCATTTTAACTTTAATGTATCAATGCAATTGAACGTATTTAATAATAAGTAGAAAAAAATGGTTACAGGTAAAGGAGATTCTTGGTTATATTGAAGGTTCTATATATGCACGTGATCGATTTAGGCTAATCTATTCTATTACTTTTGATATAAATATATATAAACAGTACGTAGAATACTATTTAACGCCCCAGGTTAAGTTATCAAAGCCCAATAACCAAGGCCCTAAGGTATGTCTGACGAAAATCATTATAATTCCAATTAAGAATTGAAGTGTCATGAGCAAAATACATAATTTATCTTCCCTTAGAGGACCAAACCATACAAGGCATAAATTGATGATTGTCATGTTGGAAAACTTTGTTGATTTAGCGAAACGTTCTACTTTGATGAGCCTGAAGGTTTCGAGAGTTGCCAAAAAATATTTTTGGAGTTTTGAGGTAGATTTCACCTCACCGAAGCTTGGATACATGAGACCGTCATCGATGTTGAATCGAGGCATCCTGTGACGTGGACATGGAACAAATCCCAATATTTGGGGAGCAGAGTACACAAAGTTAATTATTTGTGGTAATAAGAATATCAACAAAGTTTTCGAAAAATGACCCAATATCCCAACGATTGCAAAGACCATACCACTGAAGTAGCAATATGTATCTCCTACGAAAACCCTTGCTGGAAACCAGTTATACTGAAACAAAGCCAAAGATGTACCAACAAAAGGAATTAGAAATATGGCCGAAAATAAATGGGAATCGTAGGCAGCTGCTGATATCTCAGATGAAAAAAGATAGCAGAAGTCATTCATAAGAAAAATAGATGCAAGAACTATGGACTGACCGACTTCAAGACCATTTATACCAGCAAGTATATTGATTGAGTTGGGCGAAAAAATCGAAATCGCCGACATGTAGACGTAGTAGAAAACTCCCAAATCGAGCAATTTTGGAGACCCAGTAGGTAATGCATAATTAGTATCTAATGTGCGGAAAGACAACCCAGTAACATATGTGACAATGTTATTGGCCATCTGTATCAAAGTGTTCAACGATTCAAGCAAAAGTTCACCTCCTGGCAATCTGTTAGTGACAAAGCTTGGGATAACGATAGAAGTGACACTAAAATCAACGTAGTAAACTATCAATAATGGCATAGAAGCAACGGCTGGAAGAAAAAATTTGTGGCGCCATCTGATATCAAACAAATCATCAAACAATCCCAAGAGAGTCGTACTTTGTAAACACAAGACAGCACTCAAGTACTCGGCCAATTTGTTATGTGGAAACAAATGATTGTTAGAAAGTGCCAGATACTGATCCTTATAGTTATTAGACATATCTGCATCATCCGACATTGATGCAAAACTCACCAAGTATTTGAAGAAAACAAATGGAATCAACCAGAACATGAGGAACAAGTACGTCACAGCACACACAACCCCCATAGATTCAGCGATTTCCTCCACAGGAGACGGTTTGGAAAGATCTCTCCCCTTTAACCCTATTCTAATGAAGCTGCTCATGAGTTTTGGTATCAACGATGCCGTTATTACATATCCAATGCAAGCAAATGCAAACAGCGTCTGTAATGGTTTGTTTGGAGCGATACATGCGATGGAAAGTACCAATAGCGATACCTTAATTATTCGACCGAGAGACATGTCAGTAGTGCAATACCTTACTGCATTGACTAATTCAATAGCTTATCGATTAATTGAAAATAACTAGTAGAAGAAAGCCTAAAAATGACAAGTTTGACTTAAGCCATAGTCCTGTATAATTCGCACTGACTGGGTATTATCAATTTCATGATATTGATATTATCATTTCGAGTTAGAGATAGTATTGTAACAGAAGAAGATATAACATGAAGCCATTTATAACAGGGCATGAGGAGTTAATTCATGATATTAAATACGATTTTTATGGTAAACATATTGCAACATGCTCATCAGACCAACATATAAAGGTTTTCGACTTGGACTCATCAACTTCAACATGGGTACTAAATGACCTGTGGAAAGCGCACGATTCTCTGATAGTGAAGCTTTCGTGGGCACACCCAGAATTCTCTAGTAATAAGATACTTGCATCATGCTCATATGATCGGACGGTGAAGATTTGGCAAGAACAACCGGAAGAATTGCATGGATCTGGGAGACGATGGATAAAATTGGCAACATTGGCTATCGAGTCTTATGGGCCTATCTACGACGTTGTGTTTGCTCCTAATCATTTGGGGTTGAAATTGGGATGTGTAGGACTGGATGGGATATTTCGGATTTATGAATCATTGGACCCCTCTGACTTAACTAATTGGGTTCTTACAACTGAAATACCGATACTAAGTGATCTGCTACCAGCGAAGAGTTTACAGAGTAGTTTTGGAATAGAATGGTGTCCCGCTAAATTTAGCAAGACAGAGAAGTTTATAGTTGTGGCATTGGACCAAGGATTTATATACGGTACGGCCATGAATAATCAGATGCATGATGAAGAATCATTGGGCGATTTTGGGTCCGATGCGGAACAGAACTCTATGAATAGCCACTCGAACAGCAAGATTATGAAGATTTGTGATTTACCTGAACATAATGGGTTGATAAGATCGGTAAGTTGGGCTCCATCGATGGGCCGTAATTATCACTTGATAGCTACGGGCTGTAAAGATGGATATGTGAGAATATTTAAGGCTGTAGAGTCGGCCAGTGGTGACTTGAAAATAGAAACATTAGCAAAATTGAATGACCATAAGCTGGAGGTGTGGCGAGTTAACTGGAATTTGACTGGAACAATTTTAAGTTCAGCTGGCGATGACGGGAAGATCAGATTATGGAAATGTAACTATCTCAACGAGTGGAGATGTATGAGTGTCATTAGTAGTAGCAACAGACTGATTAATAGAGAAGTGCAAGAAGAGCCGTTAGGCAAAACCATTGCTACAAACACAAGAATGAATTGAGTATTTTATTACTAAATATTAATCTACATAACATAAATATACATTAATTAAATTTTTCTCTTCTTCTTTTCAATTTTAGTTTTCTTATTTTCTTCTAATTGGTTCCACAATTCTTCTTCATCGCTTTCATTTGCCTCTTCAAGTTCTTTTCTCTTTCTCTTTTCAAGATTCTTTTTACGTTTATCCCCTACCTCAGACTCATTTTCTTCCTCTTCTTCATCTTCGCTATCCAACATCAACACATCAGAGATTTGTACACCAAGGTATACCTTTGCCATTATGTCTCGGCTATTAATATCGTAAACCCTAAGGTATCTATCTAATCCTCCTGTTGAAATTATTTGATCGAAAATATCAACCCCTACGATTGCTCCAGTATTACCTCCAGCAGTAAATTTCCCCATAAGCTTACTCACTGGCTTGGCTATTTCCCCCGCGGAAGCAGAATGTGTTTTAAATGCTTTAGAGTCAATTTGTGTTAAAGAATACTTGGCAACTAAATTATGCGTATCGGATATGATGATTTCTTCTTCTGAATCGGCGAAATTTAAAGTGATTACTGGTTTCTCACAGAGTTTAAAGTCATGTATAGGCCTTTTTCCATGGGTTGTGTCATAAATACGTATCTGGCCATATCTCGTTGAAGTCACGAATTTATAGCCATTCTTAGGTTTTTCTTCGAAAAAACGAATTTTGCTTATCCATATTGGTTGTCTTAAATCAAGATGGTCGTTCTTTACATTTCTTGCAGTAAATACAACTTCAGATTTGAAGAATTCTTCTTTGTTTCCCGATTGAAAAACTTCTTTAGATATTTCTCCTTTGAATAATCTAATAACTCTGGCATCATTCTCTTTACCACCACAGGCAAAAATTCCATCTTCATGGGGATTATTTATAAATGTACTGATTCCCTTTTTACCAGGCAATTCTACCTCAACAGGATCTAAGTCAAAGAGCCCATTGTTAAGGTTGATAAAAAATACTTTACCACTTTCAAATGCAACAATGACGACATCGAATTCTTCGAGCCCAATCAAAGAAATAGGCTTGTCTTCGTTGGAAATAGCCAATTGGTACGTGTGTAGCAATTCATATTCTTCATGATTCAAGTCATATATCGTTACTGAACCTCCTAATCTTGAAGTTATCAAAAATATCGACTTGAAGTTAACCATATGTAAGATCCTAGTTCTGACCGATGCTCCAGGTTCAGAACATATATTCTTAATTGACTTTGGTTGTGTAGCATCTTGCTTTGACGTATCAGTCCCTCTTGAACATATCACTTCCTTAGCTGCTCCTGTGTCGTCTGAAGTCACTAAGATTTTCATTATGCCACTATTTGTCTCAAATGAATATTGCATCCATTTGCATAGAAGAGATTTTTTCAGAAATATAATGTCTACTCATCTCGTCACAAAAGTAATTAAATGTTAAGCTTATATAAATATCAAAATATCTAAATCAGAAATCGGTCCCTTGGCCCAGTTGGTTAAGGCGTGGTGCTAATAACGCCAAGATCAGCAGTTCGATCCTGCTAGGGACCATTTTTCTCTAACACACCAGGGCGTGTGGCGTAGTTGGTAGCGCGCTCCCTTAGCATGGGAGAGGTCTCCGGTTCGACTCCGGACTCGTCCACTTGTTTTTTTTGTATATTTTGTATGTGTACTTCAGTAATAATACTGGGTGCAAGTATGTTTTTCCGATTATTAAAGTCTGGTATAGGGAAGATTGAAAGTTTCATAATATAGTAGGTGAACTATAATATTCCCGTCATTATGTATTGCTATATCCTAATTTGGCAGAGTGTTCCATCGAGACCTAAAAAATTCGATGGAGATCGGGTAACCCTAAGGAATAATTTTTTTCACTAATATTTAAGGACAGTAAATTTCCACTACATACAGAAGAAAAAGTTTTTTAATAGGTAAACGAATTGATCATGATAACTATTTTAATTATTTGATATTGAGGAGATTATCTTCTTGATATGAGCTTAGATATTCTACTTATTAAACTTTTGAATGAAAAGTGTAAGTTACAATTAGGATTAGTATGGAAATTAAGGACATATACCAATTAATGAAGATGATGAAACTAAGTCTACTTCTTTCCCAGTCTGATTCGACTATGACGACAGGGTTGAAAACCGTTTGTTCAATATTGATCCTCTGTTGCAGGAGGTGTTTGTTCGAACTTATACTTGCCAGTATTTTACAGTTCTGATTCATCCGAATTTCCATAAAATTTGAACGTACAACATTTACTAACTTTTGATTCAGTTGGTTAATAAATGAATTATTTAAGCACGTTTTGAAAGGATTCTCTTACATAGTCTATAATTTGAAGTGAAAATATCATAATCATCATTTTATATGATGAAAATTTCCCATTAACATTCGCAGTTTCCTCGGTAGCATACACTAGAACCCATCTTAGTATGTCGGTGACCGCTTATAGACCTTCCATGGATGTCTGATAAATGATGATTATGAGAAATTTCACTTGAATAGTTAATATGATATTTATTTCCTAAAAACAAAGGTGTAGAACACTCGTAGACGCAGAAATATACGATTAGATGAATTTTATTGACTTCTCATATACAGGTGATATGTAGATTACATTTTACCCTTAACATTTGGCGTGGTCAAAGGCCATTCATATGTGCCTTCATCATAGAAATTATAACCGTGTGCTGATAAGAAAGGTCTTAAGTTCTTTGGACCGTTAGAGCCATAAGCATATGGTTCTGGGGTTGGGCCATCCTTGGATTCAATATACTTTAACAATGGGGTGAACAACTTCCAAGAGAGATCTAATTCATCATCTCTGACAAAATTGGCATGGTTGCCTAAGTAACAGTCTCTAATTAACGATTCATAAGCCTCTGGGATCCAGAAGTCTTTGGAGTATCTAGATGAGTATGTTAAATCCAAGTCAGTAACAGAAGGAACGGCAGAAATACCTGGAATCTTAGAATTAATTTTCATGTAGATAGCTTCGCTTGGTTGAATTCTCATGACTAATTCATTCCTTTGAATGTCATTGAACATACCCTTAGCCACTTCCTTGAATTGGATTCTAATTTCTACCTTAGATTCTTTCAAAGCTTTACCGGCTCTCATGACAATTGGAACGCCCTCCCATCTTTCATTATGAATTTGCATACCAAGCGCGGCATAAGTAACACATTTCGAGTCGCTCTTAACGGTATCATCATCTAAGTAACCTGGTTTGGTTCCATCTTCGGATTTAGTATATTGACCTAACAAAATGTCGTCTGTATTAAGTTCACCGAAGGCTTTTAAAACCTTGACCTTTTCATCTCTGATAGCTTCAGGGTCAATAGAAACTGGTCTTTCCATTGTTAATAAAGTCAACACTTGTAATAAATGGTTTTGCATAACATCTCTAACAATTCCAATGTCATCGAAATAACCACCTCTACCTTCAGTACCAAAAGCTTCCTTGAAAGAAATTTGAATGGATTTGATGTGGTTTTTGTTCCATGAAGCATTAAGGAACTCGTTACTGAATCTCAAAAATACCAAGTTCTTAACCATTTCCTTCCCTAAGTAGTGGTCAATTCTATATAATTCCTCCTCAGTAAACAATGGTGCCAAGTTGTCTTGCAATTTCCTAGATGATTCTAAGTCGTTACCAAATGGCTTCTCGACAATTAATCTAACCTTCCCAGTCTTTGTGTAGGCATGTTCCTTTATGTGGCTAGCAACAGTAACGAAAACTGACGGAGGCAATGCCAAATAGAACAATCTTTCTGGCTTTTCGACACCAGTTTCCTTTTCATACTTTTCCATCTCCTCATTCAACTTCTTGTACCCCTCTTCTGTATCATATGGACCTTGAATGTAAGAACACAAGTTCAAGAATTCGTCAACCTTGTGTCTGTTGCTATCTTCAACTTTCTTGAAATTGGCAGAAATCCTCTCCTTAAACTCAGCATCCGACAACTTTGATCTTGCATATCCAATCACCTTAATTGTCGATGGCAATTCTCCTTCACGAAACAATCCAAACAAAGCTGGGAATGTCTTCTTCTTAGCTAAGTCACCAGAGGCGCCGAAGACAACAATGGTGACGTGTTTACCAAATGGTTCTACTGACATTATTACGACCTTTTATCTATTAATACTCCTATTATAAAATGAGTCAGGCTAGTCTGAAAAATTATGGTTCAATTCGTCCAATTTAAGAATAACGTAAAATTTTCAGTACTCAGAATTCTCGATGTACTAGAGTATATAATACCTCAGTCAATTGAACTTGTAAAAGTAAATTACTAAGTGTTATTAAAAGCTATAGGCGATCATTCCTTGATTTATAGCAATTACTAATTGAGTCAAACCGGAAAAAGGGAGACCGGACGAATGTTCATCATCTGAGTCATGCACGTACTACATCACTACTGGTAAATGCCCGTTTACCCTAGAAAGACGTTCGGGGAGGCAAAATGTGCCCAATGTACCCAATTGTCACTTTCATGTGCTTTACTACTGGATTGAGACTTCGTGACGTAGTATTGTATCGATAGAAGGAGTATTTGTTAAGAATTAGTCGTTCGTCCGATACGGAATTTCGCAGAATGGTGTCATCGTCACTGACATTAGACTGCGCTACAAGATAGTTACGTAGAGATCCTCGGGGACATTAACGGACCGAGCAACGATTAATGACGAGAATGAACATGAATCTAAGCAGCAGATAGAATATGCAGAAATGTTGTAGTAATAGATTATTTTGATTATATACAGGGTATGCAGGTTAAGCGTTAAAAGTATATTAATATATATATATGAATGTATACAATTAAATAGAGATTCCAGATTCTGAAGCACGGGGAGGATTGTCGTTAGTGTCTATATCCTTATGAACATTTGTGTCCTCAGTAGAGACTTCGGTGTCGTTGGTCGCACTTTTTGAGTCGTTTGGCGTAAAACCCGCGGTCGCGATGGTTGAGGATTTGGAGTTTTGTTCTGCTCTGGAATCCTCAGGATGGTCATCATCCTCATTACCGATTGCAAACATACCATCATCATAATCTGGTAACGTTTCGGCGTTAAATTCATCGAATAAACGGTCTCTTGCTTCATCGCTATTACGGGGATTGTGACGTCTATCATTTCTATGTCCTAAATCCAACGAATCGTCATTATCATCTTCACTGTCAGTGTAATCTTCGCCAGGGATAATATCGAATTCATATTCTTCTCTTCTTCTTCTGCGGCGAGAGCTGCCTGGGGTTTTGTGATATCTCATGAAAATTATAACAATAATAAATCCAATCACCGCTATCGCCATGAAATATTGACCCGTGTGATCAGCCGTGTATTGTTTATTTTTGCCATCTTCCTCTTCTTCGGGCTCGCTAGTTTCTGCGGGGTCTGGCTTTACGGAAGATTTTGAGGTAGCCTTAGGCTTCTCGGTTGCATCGACTTTTCCTTCCGGCTTAGCGGATATAGTCACAGAGCTAGTTTTGCTAGAAGTGGCCCTGGTTTTGGTAGCTTTTGTGTTTGTATCCGTCTTAGTCTCCTTTTTGGATTCAGTTTGAGATTGTACAGAATTGGAATGAGGTTCTTGAGCACCGATAGGTTTTTTATCTTTCCCCTTTTGCTTTTCTCTTCTTTCTGCACTATAATCTTTGGTGATGTCGTATACCTCTGCCTTTTCTGGATCAATAGATTCACCAAACAATCTCAATTGCCAATCTTGGAAGGTGATATGGTTGTCATCCATAGGGTAATCAGAGAAAACTTCGATTGCCCAATCACCAACACCAGATTCACCCCAGTGCGCAACAGACATAAATGTCCAATCCTTAAAACCTGAGGCAGATGTGTCTTGTGGACGGAATGTAGCCAAATCACTGGTGATTTTATGTGGAGAGATTAATCTAACACCTACCTTACCTCTTATTGTAGCCTGAATATTAACAGTTACTGTTACATGCTCAACCCTTTCTAAATTTACGATTTTCAAATCATCTTTAGAAATTTTGATAGTCTTCTTGATCACATTGTTTTGCTTTTCAGGAGTAATTGTCTCACGTATTTCTTGAACATCGGAGTAGTACCATGCTTGTGGTTTGACATTTTTCCAAGTTTTTGCAAATTGAGCCATCGCATACGCATCAATCTTCCCATATCCATATTTGTGAGAATATTTGCGACCCAAAGCAGTTGTTTGGTAATTACCATCATCCTCATTTATAGGAACAGAACTTAAGGCCGAAACATATTGCACATCTCTCCACGTTAATTTTGGGTTAGCATTTAATACTAAAGAGTAAATTCCGGCGGCCAATGGTGCTGCCGCAGATGTACCTCCATGTATGGCTGAACATTTCTTCTTTATATCAGTAGTATGAATATGTTCACCCGATCCAGATGAGTATGTTACAACCATTACTGCGGAACATGCCTCTGAATATATTGGGTGTAACCCTTTATAGTCAATAGCACCAACTGTGATAGAGAATATCGAATTAGTATACCCATCAAAATTGCAGGAGTCTCCAAAACGTCCTCCATTACCAGATGCAAAAACATAGACAGCACCTTTATCTTTACGTCCTGTCTGAATACCTTTGATCATAGCTTTCTTAACAATCATATCAGGTTGTGAAAGAGTTCTGCCGTCGTCTGTTGGGCCCCAAGAACATGAATAAATATCGTTGACATCTAACCCATACATCATAGCAGAAGCTTCTTCTTCTGCAGATATAGCACCCGATAATATTCTAATTCCACTAATTTGAGAACCATATGCTACACCGACACCACATACATCGTTCTTAACAGCACCGATTTCACCAGCACATCTCGTGCCATGGTAATCATCAAATAATCTAGGCTTTGGTAAATTAGTGTTATCATTAAAATCCCAGGACCCTGGAGAGTTGAAATTATCGTGCAAATCTTCACTTTCATAGTCTAAACCATCGTCCACCACAGCTGTGACAATACCCTTACCTGTATTTCCTTCATACCACAACCCTGTGACATTAACATCATGACCAGGATAAAACGTATTCACCAAATGCCATTGTTTTTGAAATATTGGATCATTGATGCCTAGTTTCTCGCTTACCTCTTTAATCGGTAACTGAGCTGAATCAACGATATCTACACTTCTTTTGGCTTCATTTTCCATAGAAATTTTATACTCCTCCTCTGTAATCGGCACAGGCATTCTTTTGTTCAACTTCTTAGGTGTAAGCATATGAATCGACTTTAAATGAGGGTTCGATATTAATTCATCAAATTCGTCCTCAAAACCTCCTGATCTCTTGATCAAATTTTCATTATTTGAATTCAAATTCCCCATGAATTCGTTATAAGGATGTTCCTTGCTAATACTAAACACAAAGTGGTCATCTAGCCCACGCACCTGGTGCTCGTATTTGTAGCTATCAGCATACTTGTCCATGAAATTATATAGCGGCTCACTGGAGTTCAACGTATCCAACTCTACTATAAAGTAATTTTTCAGTTCATAATCTCTCTTAGGAATACGGAATCCGCCCACCAAATTGGTTACCAAAGAAATTATTACAACTATTCTTGTAAAGTGGAGCATTATCTTATTATAAGTATATTATTTCGTTTCTTAATACAAAATCCACCAGTGAATAATCATATACGCTAATTTTATAATGCAATACTATTTTGTTAAATTTATCGATTATTTTCCCTTCTCTGGCGAACAAAATTGGTGTAATAAATAAAGCACAATTAGTTGTTGATCTCTAATACCTCTATTATGTTGACCTTCTAACAAAAATGAACAATATCAAGCAATATATCTTCGTTTTGTTCTTTAAATAATTATATTCTGCCACGTACAGAGTGCTTGTGAACTGATTACATAACCGAGCTTAACTATGCTGCGTTTTTGTGTCGATAAAATGGTTCCATGTTTAGGTACTACTATAAGGAAGTTAAGAAAAGGGATTTGTTTATAGGTATCACCTTAAAAGAGATGGAAGTTATTTGAGAAGAAAAGAGAAATTGATGACATCCAATGACTGTGTTCGACTAACTCTGAACAAAAATGGAGGGTTTGTGTATGATGCGAGAGCACAAATACTTTAGCACCTAACAGTAGCGATAGCACGAAAAAAGGTCCAGAAACATACAGTAAATATCATAGAAGCAAATTAGCTATACATATTCCAATTTAGAAAAGGCTTTTTTAATTTTCACCGATACGTTTAGTTGTAGTCTCGTAATCACAGAATCGACGTTGAAAACCGAAGCTGCAAAAATGAGGATGTAAATTGGCCCCGTTTGTAAAAAGTATATTGGCCTTTCTAGTATTTCCATGGTCGATTCCATTCCTACGGCTTGGGTCCAATTATTTTGTTGTTTTTCATGTATCACTTAGACCCTTCTTGCGGCGAGAATAACACCCTTGATTTCAATAACCTTGGGTGTTCGTCTAATAAATTTCTCTTTCCATATGGTGCCATACCTCATATTTTTCTCTCCGTTGTTATGAGAGCTAAAGCAATTGTGGTGAACAAGCCGTGGAACATAACCGTTGCAGCTAGACTTGCGTTTTTTTATCGGGATATACTATAGCTGAAATTTATACTATAAGAAAATACTCGATTATCATAAAGGAATATTTGTTTAAGCTACTTTCAATAAATATTGAATTCATCGTCAACGATATTGCCATGGAATGGTACAGCTGACCTTGTGAGCATTCAGTCATGGCTATTTCATTGTATCATTGTTGTTAGGATGGGTGATTTAATGACAATGAAGCTGCTGTGAACGGGCTACGGCGAGATATGGCTTCGCAAACTCCATTTTTTGATGAAATGGGTAAAGTATTGAGCATCATAGAAACGTACGATCATGACTTATGGCCAGGATCAGGAGTGATGATATTATAACGCGAAAGACTAGTTATAATTTCCAGTGGTTGCAGAGCAGAAAATATCAACTTAGCATTTCGGTAGACAGGTGCTACAATCGGTTAAACTTGAACCATGTTTCTGTTGATGAAAACATATAAACCCTCTTTGATAACAAGGGCCTTCATCTGATGTGTTTATTCAAGTAATGGCAGTATTGTGTAGAGCATAAGATTTACTTTGTATATAAAGTGAGTGTATTTTTCGCATTTGTTAGTAAGGTAACTGAAATATATTACATTAACGTTGATTAAGTAGCAATAACATGTATTATAGTAAGATTGGATCAGCCACATCTTATTCCACTATAATACTTGCATTATCAATATGTATGGTGGTACTTGCTGATGATAGTGAGGAACATATGCATGATGATACTTCAGTTGAATTTCATCCTATTAACGGTGGATCCAAAACTTTCCATTGGATTTTGACGTTGGCATTATTACTTTTAATGCCATCGGTATCATCGGTATTGGCATTTGCCAATCGATTACATTGGTCACTTCTCCTTCAGTTTGTTCTGACAGGATACCTGGTGATGGAGTCGCTTTTTCTAGACTTTCCAGACAACACAGACAATCATGAAAATAGAACGTCGAAAGGTACTAGCTGGTTTCTTAGTTTATTACTCGGAGCTACTGTATTTATGGGGAGTTTTATAAACGGGTCAAACTTGGTAATTAACAAGTTCTACCCACACGTATCTGCCAAAGGCCAGTATGGGATTACGTACAAAATCTATAAGACGTTATCGTTTCTTGTTGTTTTAACTGGATGGGTTCGGGTGTGTATGGCTCCAGTGGCATTGTTTGGCTTCTGTTACGAGATCCATACGGGTCAGTGTATTGCTCATGGGATCATGGGATCGTCGTTCGTCTTTTATGGATTTGTGCTAGCGTTTGTGCTTGTGATTCCATGGATTCGCCAACATTCCAACCCAAACATAAACAGCGACCCTAACAGGCGCTCGCAGGAGTTTTACGATTCATCTCTTATGTGCCTTTGGGGCATAGTGAATACATTTACAGAGCACAGATGGGGGCGGGAAGGATGGTCACATGGCGATTACCAACACACGGCCATGGGGATCATTTGGTGGTGTGGAGGATTAGTGGGTATGTGGTTAACGAGAAAGAACAATACTAGATCATTTATTCCGGCATTGTTGCTTATTTTCACTGGTTATGGTATGTCTCAGCATGCACAACACTTGGAAATCTCCACAAAAGTTCATGCCATGTTTGGGTTAGCTTTGATGGGAGGCGGTCTCAGTAGAATCGTTGAGATTCTGTTAATCTTGCAAGATAAAGGCTCCAGTGATTCGGGTAAAATACTCTCCTTTCAACACATGCCTCCGTTTTGTCTAATCTTAGCTGGTGTACTCTTCATGTCTGCGAATGAAGAGCAATTGATATTGGTTAAAGATTTGGGCGCCGACCATTCAGCCTATATTTTGGTGGTTACTGGGGCGGCTTTTATTATCTACTTATGGATGTTGTTGCTTTTGTCGTTTTACTTACACTTGGTTGGTTATGATGAGAACGGTGAATTGGGTTTAGGTCCAAATTCCAATTATCAAAATATTAGTACACACGATGCTGAAGAGTTTGAGTTAGGTGATCTTAGTGAAGGAGAAACCGAAGAACCCTCCCCTTCCCCTGCAGTCAACTAACTTAGCTTTATATACGTAGTCCATAGAACATTATCAATTCATCTTCTATAATTGGTTATCTGTAAAGATCATGAGATCACGTGAAGATATCTATTTTTCTTTTTTTAGTCAGCTCTATTACTAACTATCGCAAAAGTTCTATATATGAAGAGTAAGTAGTCAGTGATTTTAGTGTTACACATTCATTTTTAGTGTTGAGGTATCAATATTAAGTATCAATAATAGATAATGAGTGCTATTTTATCAGCGGATGATTTGAATGATTTCATTTTACCGGGAGTTGCTTGCATTAAACCACCAGCAGAGAACATCAATCAAGATCCTAATAATGAAAACGGTGAGGTAGATATTCAAATAGATAAAGAAGGGAATCCGGTGGAAATATCAAAACTAGATGGAAGTTCCAAAAATTTGTCAGCAGCACAAATATCGCTTGCTGATTGTTTAGCATGTTCAGGATGCATTACTTCAGCCGAAGAAATTTTGGTTGCACAGCATTCACATAACGAATTGATCAAAGCATTGAAGGAAAAGATCGACCACAAAAGTGATAAGATCTTTGTTGCGAGTATTTCACACCAATCAAGGGCATCTTTGGCCACTGCATACAATTTATCGGTAGAAGAAGTGGATAGACTACTCATAAACTTGTTTATTAATCAAATGGGGTTCAGTTATATTGTGGGCACATCACTAGGAAGAAAGTTATCGTTGATATATGAGTCACAGAATATAATAGAAAAGAAGGAATCAAACGTTGAAGGACCTACGTTATCGTCTATTTGTCCTGGGTGGGTGTTATACGCCGAGAAAACGCATCCATATGTATTACCTAGAATTTCGGACATAAAATCACCCCAACAAATAACAGGATGCTTGCTTAAAACTTTAGCAGCTCGTGAGTTGAATACAACAAGGGGCAACATATACCATCTATCCATTATGCCATGCTTTGACAAGAAGTTGGAAAGTGCGAGACCAGAGAAAGGAGAAGCGAAATCCGCCACCATAGACGTTGATTGTGTGCTAACTGCAAAAGAATTGGTTACATTATTAGATGAACATTCGGATGATTTTTCCTTATTCCCGCCCCAGGTGGAATCCATGTTATCTGCATCTTCGGTTTCTACAACTGAATTATATACCAAATGTGCGCCAAAAAACTGGCCATACGTTGACCTTTCCTGGTCTAACGATGACGGCTCAACATCTGGTGGGTATGCATACCATTACATAAAATTGACAAAAGAGCATCTAATCCTGAAAGATCCTTCTGCATACCAAGCTGAAAATTTCACATTGAAGACAATCCTGGGACGAAATTCGGATATTTATGAGATGCGTTTAATTTACAAAGATACAACCGTAGCCAGCGCTGCTGTCGTCAATGGTTTCAGAAATATCCAAAATCTTGTGAGGAAATTAAAACCATCATCAAAACAGATTTCGTCAGTGAAAGTAAACCCGCTTGCGAGTCGCCGTCGTGCGAGATTGGCTTCAAAAGTGGATGGTGCAACTTCCTCCAGCAGTACTACCCAAGAAACTGCGGATGCCTCTAAATGCGATTACGTAGAGATAATGGCTTGTCCCAATGGCTGTATCAATGGTGGGGGTCAAATTCTTCCTCCAGCCGAAGTTTCAGAGAAAGAATGGTTATCAAAAGCTTCAGAAAATTACACTAACATACCCTCATATGATTTGTTGGCTCTTGATTCCAATGGTACAATGTTATCTGAGCTTATTGACTGGTGTCGAGAGTTTTGTAAGGAATTTAATCTTAATCCAAATAGATTGCTTAAGACATGGTTTCATGAGGTCGAACAATCTACGGATCCTAATGCTATTTTATTAGGTGCTAAGTGGTAATTTATAGAGGTATATAATGCTAATATGCTTTATTTACAATCGGAGCTATGTAGTGCATATAAAAAAAAGAAATATCTCATCTGGAATAAATGAAATATGTTAGTAGTATTATTTCTCAACAGACAAGGTCCAATATCAATATAGAATATGATTAGAATAACAAGGACATCTGCTAGTGGCTTGGGATTAAGACTCTTATCTCTGAATTCTAGATGGAACAAACCATTTGATTTTACTAATCTTAGTTCCAATAAGTCTGCGGAACCTTTCGATTTGGAAAGTTTATTAAGCAGGGGTAACTCTGCCGAAGGTCCTTCAAAGAAATCATCAGCTTTGAATGGCTCTGTAAAGAATACAATGCCTAATAATAGATTTGTCAATATGTTCGAGAAGACTACACAAGCCGGAAATAAACATGTACATAATAACAAGGAAAGTGAAAAGTCTAAGGAACACAATCAGAAGCACAATAATAAGAAGCACAGGAATGCAAGGAACCTTGGTGAGAGAAGAAGTCATACGGATACTAAGAAATCACCTAGAAAGGCATTAAGGTTTCAAATAAGTACAGGTTCAGACCAAGCACAAAATGCACTTAAGGATTTAATTTCGAAGGTTCATTTGGTAAGCAAGTCTTACAAAGTGAAATTTGTGAACCCGGAAACGAATAAGTTGGAACAAAAACATCTAGTTGAAATTGTGAATGATATTGATCTTTCTGAGAAAGGGTTGTTTATGGTTGCACCCTCCAAGGAAGGAGACTTGCCATTGGTAAAGATAAATAAGGTTTTTGAAATGATCAAGCATTACACAGATGAACTTGCTGCCCAAAGAGAGAAGGAATTATTGGAAAAGGGTAGCATAGCTGCCCAAAAAGCAGTAAGACAGCGGGATAGGGCAGAGAAGAAAAAATCTGCAACTAAGATTCTTACACTTTCGTGGAAAATAAGTTTGAGTGATTTAAATAATCAGAAGAAAATGGAAATAAAAAGGAGAATGAACAAGGGAGAAAAATTTATTCTTTATATCGGTGATAGAAGAAGTTTGTACTCGGCCAGAAAATCAGTAGATAAAGAAGGAGGCATAATTGAAAATATGAAAGAAGCTTCTGAAGTGAATGAAGAAGAACAAGAAGAAATTATAAATATCAATGACCCTTCTGAAGTAGATTTTGAAATAAAAAGACGTCATATGATAGTTGAAGAATTAAAGAATATCCTCGAAGCATGTGAGTGCCAATTTGATATTAGCGGTCACATTGATTCGAGAATAGTGGTTTCATGTTCACCTCTGATTTCAAAGACTAAATCAGACGAAGAGGATATAATCGAGAATTCTTCAAAGGAATTGAAAAAACAGAAAAAGTTAATGAAGCTCAAAAAGATTGAAGAAGAAAAAAAACAGAAAAGGGCCAAAGATGAAGCAGATTTGGACTCATTATATCTGTTCAAAATTGAGGATTAGTTATGTATATATTATATTATTTATATTAAAGGCTTGATATTTATTATGCTATACTTCCGTAAGAAATGTTCTTTTGACCATTAATGGAATTATTATCATTATTTCTTTGTTGCCTTAATCTATCAGCTCGCAACTTCTTAACTTTAAAACCAAACATATGCCCATCAACAACTTCGTCCACAATTGGGTAATTAATCAACTTCTTCACTGCATTTTGGTCTAATCTATAATTATTAATAACTGAGCATGCATTTTGGTAGTAAATTTCATCCTCGTCAAGTAATTCTTTATCGTATGAAATCTCATTTGTATTCAAAACATCGGTTATTGAAGGGCCATGTACCAGATTAAAAGTTCCGCTTGAAGTAGGCGCTACTGGAGAATCAGGAGGTGTTATGTTTTTAGGTGAAGATGGATAGATTCCTCTTGTAGATGTTCCTGTTGAGTTCAAAGACGGTGAGTATTGCTGAGAATTTCCTAATAGTGGTTGATATAATAATGCGTTAGCTTCTGATGTACTTCGTATATTTGTAGGGTTCTGGGCTGGCGACTGATTATTTGGGAGCCAATACTTTTGCTTCCCATCATTGTGGTACCTTAAACCTTGGTTAATTCTGCTCATACGGCCTCTAGATTCTGGATGTGCAGTTATAGCTTCAACAGAATCAAATCTTTTATAATCTTTATAATAATCACCATAAAAGGTTAATTGAAAGTCATGAACTAAATCTTTAATGCCGAACATGTCTTTGACAGCATAGTAGAATTCCAATCTCCCATTAGGTATTTCTGAAATAGTGAAAGGCATATAAGAGAAAGAATGCCAATGCCCAATAGCAAAAGCTATTAATTCCACGCAAAGAAGCGCATTCTGAATATAGACACCTATATTGGTATTATGTCCCTTAGTTGAAGCCGATCCCGGTAATGCCCCAGAGAAATTTAGAATAGCTAACATAACCCCCTGCCAATATGATGCAAAAATAATTAACTTGACACATAAAAATTTACCTACTGGTTTGAAAGGCTTTAAATCATCCCAGAGTACTTTCCAAAACATTGCCAAACAATACAATGACATCGTAACGCTGAAATTATATAGTAACGTGAGCCATAAATATATTGACGTTGCACTTACATCATTCACATCATACCACCCCATCAATTCCGTCATAATCGTGCTAAGACATATCACTGGCTTCAACCACACATACTGCAAAATCCCCCGCTTGATTATTAAAAACGTATTTGGGTCAGATATATCAACAGCAGGAAATAAATATTTCAAGATACCTGGATGACTAACTGGCTCCCTTCCACTTGTCATGATGATAATATTCCTTTCTCCTCCTAGTATATCAGTCAATAACGAAAAAAATGTGTAGATAACAAATGCTTCATAAACTTCCCGTATTGATTCCAACAAATACCTATTGAACAATGATTCAGGATTTTTAAGCATAGAAAAGCATGATAATGCAAAAAGTGGAACGATTAACTGAATTCTGATCATTAATCGCTGTTGGAACGGCTTGCGATAATTCTTTAAGTGCAAAATAATACTCAAAAGTATAATAAGACTGGATATTATTGATGAATATCCAGATATGACAGTAACCCAATTAGGTAGAGCAGAGTCTCCTCTCATATTATTTGTTATAGCTAGTCCCTGACATATATGTTTATAAGTCGATTGAACTATCTATCTATAAACACCATGATCACAAATATCAAGCGTAATATCCTGTATATAGTGCGACATCTTATTTACTACTAAAAACTATAGTTCGAATATATACATACCTAATAGAACATATTATACTTATTATCACGACTTAAAAAAGCTAGGCAACACCTGCATCCTTGAGTTTCTTGTGACGTTCTTTTTCCAAATTTATTTTTTGAAGATCTTCTTCAGTTACCAAATGATGCTTATGATTATCAGCATTATAAATTGAAATTGAACCTCCTTCACCTTTAATTGTATGACAGTGATCAATTGACAAATAAAACTCATCCTTTACCACATCTTTTATGGTATATCGTTTAAGTGGATCAACAGTCAACATCTTTTGAATCAAATAACGAGCCTGCGTTGGTAAAAGACGAAGCAACCTATATGGACCTGTTGAATGCCTTCTGTTGGCACTGCCGGATGAAACTTGTAAGTTGTTATGCACGTCATTTGCAAGCTCCTCGGTATCTACCTCAATAGGATCAGTAATAAACGATTTGTACGATGGGTCAGTAACTTTAGGGATTTTCCAAGGGAATCTTTTCAAAATCATACAACAATACATAATTGCAATAGACCACACATCCACCCCTCTTGCATCGTAACCAAAATTACTTGGCTCTAGAACTTCAGGGGCCAAATACGGATCTGATCCTACAACGCCTCTGGATCTGACTAACCTGTACTTTTCGTCTATATCGTCTTCAGATGGATGATTATTGCTTTTTTCTTTTCTGAATTGTACTGCAGAACCAAAATCAATCAATTTTAAGATACCGTCTTTGGTGACTACGCAATTGTCTAGTTTCAAATCTCTATGTGCCAATCCATTTTCTTGGAAGTAAGCAACACCATTGATAATTTGCTTGAAATAACATGCACATTCTTCTCGAGTCATGAGTCCCGACATTACTAAATTGAAAAAGTCATATGGACAATATTCCATAACAATATAGTATTCAACTGACATCATCTCACTCTCCTTAATCAATTCGATAGTGTGAATCAAATTTTCATGAGTTAGATGTTGTCCTATTTTGAATTCATTCTTGACTTTTACTTTATAATCATGTTCATTTTCATTTGGCATTTTAGCTCTGAACTTCTTGACTGCGTATATCTGATTGGGATCTGTCTTTGAAGTAACCAATTTAACTGATCCGCTTGCTCCTGTTCCCAATAATTTTCCAACGTTTCCATATTTCTTATACAAATCTGAGGAGTGATGGGGTAAGACATTAAGATGTTTATGCTTATGTTTGGAATCACCTGTATCTGTGTTTTTGAGTTTTTTAAGAAACCTTTTCAATGATAAATGACTCAGATGTCGACTATGATTTTTAGTCTTGCGGGGTGCTTCCTTCTTCACTTCATGCAGTTGTTCAATCTTGCGATGCAGCGGTGGGACCTTTTCATCAGCGTTCGGCAAGCTGCCTTCATTATTATTGAGCGAACCATTCGAAGTATCAATGGTATTATTCATCGATTCGGTTGTCAAGCTCGCGGAATTGTCATACTCCGTTCCTTCATTAGATATTTCCCCTGCATCACTTTGGTAACCATGTTCCGGATTTTTATCAATTTGCGTCTGGCTTCCGTTGTTTGTTGAGCCGGAGTTATACATATTATATTTCGTAACTGAATTGAGAGAACTTGTAGAGCTATTTTGGGATGATTGTGAAATACCCCTGGAACTTCTTTTTTTTAACAAAAATCGATGTGACAGTGGTGACGACGTCCCACTTTCATTTTTTGCCTTGCGGTTCTCCTTATTCAATGATATTGAGGATGGAGAAAAGAACCCTTTCAACCCTGTTCTCTTCTTGGATTCCACTGGATCCGAATCAAGCATATTCTTTACGGAGTTGAATATTGTTCAAAATGGGAAGTGTTTTCTTAGATTGCTCCCAAATTATTCAATTATACTTAAATAGTAGTCAATCCCGATTACTTATGAATATGACTTCAAATAAATAGAAGATATGCAATGTTTCCCTTCGTATAGGTGTTAGTTATAGCCATGAAAGACGGTGCTAAGTCGATTCTCGCTCACGTGATTTTTCAATTAGGGCCGTTCCATTTACACTTGCTTGGCTTATATAGTATAGGTCTATTACATCTCGCAACTGTATTCTCGTATAAATTTATATGATATAAAATGAAGCTAATTATTTGAATTTGAAGTATTCATAAATTTATCCCATACACTTGATTTCCGATTCTTGCTCTCATCGGAGTTACCACTGCTGCCGGATAAAATGCTTGAACCAGCAGCCTTCTTCTTTAGTCCAGCAAGTAAGCCTTCAGATTCTTCGTCGTTGTCGCGGCCTTCAAGCAGACCCAAAACCTGAGAATTCTCTAATCTATTGCCGAAACTATTCTTAAGGTTTGTGTAATCGTTTTCATCCACGTTTTCTATGATTGTTTTATGCACACCCTGTACACTGACTACAGATTCAATAATACCGCCAGTCCTATACGACCTTGATTCTTGATGTTCGGGGACTATATTCTGGGGATGAGATGCAGAGTAGTCGTTGTGATAATGAATATCATAGCCGTCACCGTTATGTGATGTATGATGTTGATGCTTAAAATCATCAGGCTTTGTCTTACCGTCAGTCTGGTTCTTTTTACGACTCATGATTTCAGATACATCCGTTTCCTTATCTTCAGGTAGCAAAAACTTTTGGGTTTGGTCAGGACATCCTGTTTCAGCCTCTGTATCTCCATTAAGATTTTTGGAACTATTCAATGCACCTTCTTCTGTTGCATGGATCGCGCCATATGATTTAGCGTTTTTTGTTGGTGGTCTCTTTGGTGGTGGCATAACAGAGTTTTTAACTGACTCCATATCTGTTCTCTTGATTTTAACGAATGACTTATTGAGTTCAAGTGGGTTTGACGCAGGATTTAAAGGTTTCCAGCTTTTAGTCGCATCAATTGGACCCATCATTGGCGAATTTCCTCCGCTCCCTCCACCATTGAATAATTTCTGTCTAGACGGAGAGGTTGATATTTCTGTTGCGAAAGAATCTTTCAAAGGCGTCAAGGCTCCATCATCAAGCGAGTTTCTCTTAGATGCTGATGCTGATTTATGGTACAAATTATTTAAGTAAGTAGTTAAATTTCTCTTGGATAATGGGCCAGGTTGCGTTCTCTTGATATTCTTATTGATATCAATATAGACATCGGATTCATCGACAATTTCTTCACCAATCAATTCCTCAATGACATCTTCCAAAGTTAAGACACCAAGAGCTCCAGTTGGTTCACCAGGATTTTCACTAACCACAATCATGTGTGATTTACCTTCCTGGAAATAATTTAAAATGTTCAAACAAGAAGTATCCCTTCCTGTTTCAGGTAATGTGGCCAATGGGAATGAAGCCACAGGCAATGCATCTTCAGGATCGTAGCTAATCAACACCCTAACTAACAACATCCCAATAAAGTTCATAGGTTCATTTGGAAGATGAATTGGAATACGAGAAAACCCAGCATTAAATATTTCTTCAACAGTCTTTTCATCCAATACCGCGTCTGCACTCATAGTATAAACTCTGTCCATAGGCGTCATAATATGTGCTACTGGTTTCTCCTTTAAATCCAAAACAGCACTAATAATCGTCACTTCATCTTGATTTAATCTTTCTACACCCATCGTTTTATGCAAGGTAACCAATGTTTTCAAACCAGACTTCTTGTATACGGTGCCATGATCTTCACCTAAAATATGGTCCAAAAGTAATGCACATGGATATGCCACTGGATACATGATGTACATCAACAATAAAACAAACGGGGAAAACATTGCACCCACTTGTAATCCATACCTCACACACACAGACTGAGGAATAACTTCCCCGAAAATAACGATAGACACGGTGGATGTGACGACCGCAGGCCATCCACCACCTAAACATCTATCTAAAACGATCGGCAATGTTTCGTTGGTGATGACATTAGACAATAATAGCGTAACTAAGACCCAGTGCTTACCACGGCCAATCAATTTCAACACCTTTCGAGCGTGGTTACGTTCTTGGGGCTCGCCACTTGTTGCAATGACCTTCAAATAAACCTCGTCTTGACCCATCAAACCCAACGTCAACCCAGCAAATATACCACCAGCCAAAACAAGGAACATAGAGATAAACAAGTTCGTGTAGAACTGTTCAGCCGTCATGACTGTTGCTTCTACAACGTCATTATGCTCAATATCTAAGTTTCTTGCAAAGACTGGCAACGCCTTGACTAAATTTGGAAACTGTGAAAATATGAATACTAGCCTTGAGATAGCATTACCACTTGTTAAAGAATTCGCATGGTTACTTCGCAAAGATAGCTTGTTTTTCGACATATAGCTAATTTGTTGTTAATATCTCTATCATTTTTAGGGACCGCAACCCTCTATACTCCTTATTCCCGTAACAAAATACTCACGTTCAGAAAACTTTCAATTCTAAGAAGTATCAGACTCTTGTATCTTGATAAGATATAGCAAATGTTAAGTACGTATAGTTTATAGCAACTATATATGAACTGATGATAAACTGTTGTATACTAGTTGTCCCTCTTGAACGAATAAATAAATTCAGTATCTGGTAGTGTGTTAACCAAATATCTGGTCGTCCGGATGTCCTATTCTCCTTCGACAAGCTTCTCAACATATTGCGTTCAGGTTCTCTTGTAACGGTTGTACACTTGGGCCAACAATGTATATCATGACGAGTCGCGTAATCACCTACGGATTACCTTGGCTAATTTCCAGTGCCGAATTTTCAATAGTTAATTTCCAGTCCAAATTCGAAGGGAGTAGCTATTCCAGACCAGAATCTAGTAGGTCGCATCATGCTTAGCGACACGCGGTATCGTACATGTGTCTCTGGCCGGACCATGTTTCACTTTATAACCAGAAACTGCCAGTGAAAAACGCACCACCGCTTACCTAAAATTTGATATGTAGGTGCGCGAATGTTTCGTCTATGATAGAACAAAGTCCATACCCACCAGGATGGAAAAATGTAGCAATATTTCATTTTGGACGGCATGCTTGATGGTATACCATCTGGACGTTTCTGTATACATACATATCACGAGTGTTATTGTACATCCGTATAGGTTTGAGAGGAAAAAGCTATTAATCACAACAACGTATACAGTTTAGAAACACATGACAAGACTGAACGTCCTTGCAGTAAGAGCTCTATTTCGTAAAGATGAGATCTGTATGCCGTCTACGTAGTATCATTATTAGCAGAAAAGCCAGTTGGGCGGTGATGGGTCAGTGGTGGATGGTTTGTAAGACATTACATAATCGACGGTGGTATTTTTTTCGCCAATAAAACAAACGGTATTATAGCGAAAAATCGTACATAGTTCATCTACAGACTAACAGTACATATACATCATGAGCAATCCATGGGCAAAGAGAGATGCCTGGAGGTACCAAGGGCAATTCAGCCGTTATAACAGATTCAAAAATGCATTTCCAGGGTTCGGTATTGCTTTAGGAGCTTTCACCCTTTATGTTGCTTACGAACAAATGTTTTTGAAAGATAAGCATCATGACGAACACCACTAGATATAAAGGTTCTGCTACAAGGGAGGTGAGATCAAGAATTGGCGGTTCATAAAATCTTTTTGTGTATACTTATATTTTGAAGGGTTCAGGCCCGGTTTATGAATGCGTTCCGTACGTCCAATACATATTATTTTGCATACGTTCAAAGAGAAATAATGTAGAAAATGGGATATTGGCAAACTGCATTGATGGTAATTTACTATGATATATTTTCTGACATTAAATTATGTTAGCAAAAACTATGTAGCAGTACCTATATACAGTTGTAGAGAAATGACACCAGTGAGGTCCATTCAAGCATTGTCTTTTGTTTGAGCATTTGAATTTTCTTCGACAGATGCTTCTGAAACATCAGACGCATCAAAAACAGTTTCCCATATAGACTGTTTACTTTCGATAACATCGTCTGCACCCATGGAACCGTTCGAGGCTCTTCCATCCTTATTGGCATCTCTAACCTTAGTCTTTTCACCTGCAACCTTGGTCCATGCGTCAATGTACTCTTGTTCTTTCTTAATACCCCAATCTAAGTTGGTCGATGGGAAGATTGCGCCGTACATTGTGGACTCTTCCTTTGAAACGGTACTACTCATTTCCTCTTCCATTCTCAATCTATAAAATTCAAATCTGGCCTGGTCGTATGCCTCAAACAAAGTCATGCTCTTCGTGTTTTTCTTTGAATCTTGCAATAACCACAAGGTTCTTTGAACAACCGATTCACCGTCTAATGGTTTATATAATTGCAACATATGGGACCAATCACACTGCTTGGAATCATTACCTTCATTTTCAATCAATGTCTTTGGTCTGGAAAATTCCCACGGGTGTTGGTGGTAGAATACGTCTCTCAATTGATCTTCTAAGAATTCTAATTTAGGGACTCTGGAAATGCTATTATGTCTTTGTTGTCTATCATATATATTGGAACGGGTCTTGAATAAGTCTCCACCTTTCTTCTTTTGGAACAAAGATCTACTAGGATCATTTTCTTGTGCTTGTGTGTCGAATTTTTTTGGTTTTTTAGTTAAATCTACCATTGGTGGACATGATCCAACAACGTTGAACCATGCCGGTTTTTCCCTCAAAATTCCAGCTTTCAAGTAATGGGATGTTCGTTCTAAAACACCTGTAGCTGCCGTTTGAATCTTCATATCACTTAAACCTAATTACTATGCTATATTTATGTTCTCTACTCGTTCATACTTAGAAATAATTTCGTCTCACTTTCTTGAAAAATTTTTGCTTATATAATCATTCTGTATCTAGTTATATCAACTCTTGCAATAGACCACTACCATCAAAAATAGTAGTTTACTAATGGTTATTAATCATGAAACGATGGTATGCTACATCCAATGCTAGCAATAATAATGGTATTCTACATTCTGCTGTAGATAACTTGTGCAGACGAGTATTGAAGTCGCAATCAAATGACTCAAAGTACTTACATGAGGCCGTGAAGTCTGTGATGGATAAATATCATGTTCCATTGGGGAAATATTTTGGTATCGACCTGAAAAATTATAACAGCTTAAGTGGTAAAGAAGAGATATGGCAGAACCTAATGTCTCATGATAGGTTATCGGCTGATATACGGTCAAAAAGGCACGAACTACTTACTTTGAAAAATCGCCAATACCGAGCTCCTCAGATTCCATATAATAATTTCCTCAAAGCATTATATCCACTGAAAAATAAAGGGTCATTATGTCTTGGTTCATCTGGAGAGGATACTTCCAATTTTGCTGGTAATGCGATTAAATACGAACTGATAAACCACCATTTGGTTTATAGATATTACTGCGAATTGCCTCATCCTGCTCCATCATATATGAAACCAAATCATTTAGACGATTTCCTCAGTCGTTTCTTGTACAGAAGAGATTTTATTAAACCAAATTTATTTTCGTCGTCATATACAAGACCTGTAAATGTGATGTATAGTACATACAATGACATGTTGGAACATAGATCAGAACATGTTGCAATGTGTACAAAAATTCTCAATGACATGAAGGAATCAGGATTACCCTTATCTATTCAAGAACAAAACAAATTCATATTCATGAGCTTTTTCAGAGATAGGGCAGATATAATCGAAAAAATTGAAAAATCCATTAAAGAGCTAGAGACAACTGACGATGAAAAGGCGTACCCATTACTTCATGGTAATGATTTTGACTGGAAGATATATCAACTGATCAAGCAGCAATTTAAAGACGAAACTACAGAATTGAACATTGATACATACAATACTTTGTTATTTATCGCCATACGACACAATAGACACGACGTGGTAGCAGACATTATCACACACTTGGGCTTTAATGACATACTAAATCTTGAGAATCCTGAAAAATATGATATGAGTCTACGTAGAACGGATCCAAACCGGGAAACTTTTGAGCTTCTTCTTGATTATTTATCTTCTAAAGCATTTAGAGAAATATCAGGAGATCAAAAGTCAACATTAGCATTTTCAAAAACTGTAAATTGTTTAGCAAATTCAGAGCATATCACTCCAGATATCAGAACTATAAATAAAGTAACTAGGGGCTTAACAGCTATAAAAAATATTGAAGAAGCTGAACTGTTAGTTTCAAAATTATTCATTGATCCACTAAAAGAAAAAAAATTGCTGGAAAAATTAAGTCCAGAATTCGATTTATATAAAGCGTTAACGGCAGATGACAAGCAATTATATAAGAAGTTATTGAGACTGTACGATACTTTAAAACAAATACTATCACTGCAGAACATTCAAGATGTGGAACATTACCAGTTAACACCGAATGAGAGCTCCTTTCGTCCATTGATTTATTCTTATTGCTCGCCCAATAATGACAAAAACTCATTTCAGAAGTCTATTTATATAATAAATGTTCTTGAGAACCAATATAATTTGCCTATAACTACCAGAATATTCTATGCTTTATTCTCGAAATTTATTGAAATTAACAAGCACAGTACTTCGGATTCATCAGATTGGAATTTAGAAGCATTAAACCACATCACCGCTAAACTTATTGACGCCCATGATGAAGTCTATGGGTTCAGTAAGGATTCCATGATGAGAAATAAGCTTGATGAATTAGGGCTTTCCGCAAAATTGAAATCTTTTGTTAACAACGCCCTAGACACAAAAAAGCGGAAGCATATTCCAAAAGAGAGAGGTACTTTTGTTAAACTTTCCGACAGTATGATCCATCAAGTTTGTCGGGCTTACGTTTCGGTACTAAATAATGATCCCAATTTAACTTTAATGCAAAGGAAAGAGTTTACGGGTACCATCGAGTTGCTAAGGAAAGATTTAATGAATGATATCAAAACTATAAGAGGTTCGCATGCCTCGTCTATGTATAAAAGCATTCCAAAGCAAATGGTCTTTATTAATGATGAAATCAGCTACCTAAAAAAAGGTTTTTTGATTGACTTAATAGATGTGACATATTCCATTTAAGTATACATGTACATAGCTAAGCATTATAATACACATTGAAAGCCACAGAGCTTCCATCTACATTCATACCATCGCCTCTTTTTCTTTTCCCATTTCAAGGTTTTTATAGAATTCTCGTTTCTGTTCCTCAACGGCTGTTTCATTCTCTTCCCTTATAAGTTCATCAATATCGTAATCAAATGCATTAGGGTCCTTCTTGATGTCTAATTTTTCCTTATTTCTCTTTCTTAACGTCGAATCTTGCTGCAATTTAAATTTCAAAGGAATGTCGCTAGATGTTACGTGGGCCTTTTCCTTAAGCTTGGAAACACTAACTCTAAATGAATGCGAATCTTGACCTTGTTGCCTTAAAGAGGCCTCTTCATCCGGTGGGATATAACCCTGGTAGTTGTTCAAGTACTCTTCTTTATTTTTCTGTTGGGCCATTTCCTTGGGCTTTTTTTCATATTTATATGTAGCTAAACCTGAAGAATATGGCAAGTATATTAAAAACGCAATAATAACTACAGAAAAGATGAAGATGGTGCCTATCATAATTCAGTATCGTATCGTTAAAAGAATAGTAAGAAAAGACTATGTTGGTAGCTGAAAAACTAGAGTTTATGTACCGAAAATTATTTACCCGTAAATATGGCAGATTCCTGCCTGAACCAGAGCGGTATTATATAGCCAATATAATTACTTTGAAAGTAATACATATATATAACGTTTATCTACATTTCGTACAGTCATATCTCGCTCCTTTTTCAGTAATATCGTACAGTAAGATGTTCAGACAGGTATTAAAGGTTTCCCATAGAAGAGTTTTACCCTCCGTTAGTCGTAGGATCCAATTAGCTCCCATTTTGTGCAGATCAAGTCCTAATTTGTACATGTCGAAGAGATCATATGCTCTTTCTACTGAAGGTGAAGACGTTGACAGCAAAGTTGATTCATTAACATTAGGTCAATATAATCATGTTGCAAATGAATACTTAGAGACAATAGGTGATGAGTTAGAAATGCTATCTGAAGATTTTCCCCAAATAGATTGTGAATTAACTCAAGGTGTCATGACATTATCTGTACCACCAAACGGTACATATGTGATTAATAAGCAACCACCAAACAAGCAAATCTGGTTGAGCAGTCCAATTAGTGGGCCTAAAAGATACGATTTGATAGGTGGTAAATGGATCACCTTGAGAGATGGTTCTGCTTTAACAACCCTCTTAGAAGAAGAAATATCAGCTGCATTAGAAGAAGATTTCCACTTTGAAGGTGTTGAAAACTAAGTACGTTGTGCATAGCCATTTATTCTACCTTGTGATCCTTCTTACTTCATCCTATTCCTGATGGAATTCTGTAAATATGCGTTTAAGATGTTGTAGATAGTTCTTGTATCTGATCGCTATTTGTTTCTATGAATAATTGTAAAACATTGATCTGTATAGAATTTGATATATAATGAATTATGCTAAATTATTAACGTAATTATGTACAGTCAAGTGTACCCATGAAGCGAATGAATCGATTGTTATTCTGGGCAGACAAGTTGGCTTTCTAACTACAAGGCTTTATCATTTACAAATTCTGCTCATATTTTATTCTGCAAAACCTCTTGAATGAATATTTGTGGTTGCAGACAGATTTTTTTCTGAGAACATCTCTAAAATTGAGATTTGCCTATACAGAATATCTCCAATTTTATAGTATAATATTCATAGAGTCATATTATTTGTTTTTATCATCTTTAAACTGCTGGTAATTATCTTTCGAAATCGATCAAAAGAAGTGTCGGAAAAAAAGCCTAGTTCCGTTTAAAATATCTATCAACACCAGCTCGCATGTATTACCATCATAATTATGACACCCAATATACGATTAAAAGGACCCAGGTCAACAGGAAACAAAGTGACCTTTTCTACAGAATATCATATTTTTAACGGGAGTCAAATTCAAAAGTTTAATGTTCTGATACGGCTTCCGTCAAAAGTGCTAGGCTCGTTGGCCTATCCATTCACCGATCGGAATCAAACTAACACTGCAGCAACAGAGAAACACTCTAAGGGCAAAACTGACAATACTATAAAGCATGAAGATAGAGATAGTGACAGTGATCTTTCTTCTTTGGACTTGGAATTGAACAAGGTACTCTCTTCATCAAACACTTTACCCTCGAGTGACATTACGTACAGGCCCCCCCCTACAAGTCAAGGAACACAAATCATAAACAACAGTAATACCGAAGATGCAGCAAATAATTCAGCAGGGTATAGAACAATACCCAAGAACCTCATATCGATCATTAAGAAAGAACTCGGGGAGTTGGGAGATACAGACGACGATTTGGGCATGATCGAAAAAATGGTTTTTACGTTGAAAGACCCCTTATCTGCCAGCAAGATTGGTTTACCGGTGAAATCAAACTTATGTCATCATTTCGAATGTTTCGACTTCGAAAACTTTTGCAGTTTTAATAAAATACCCACTGGGGTGAAAAACTTGATCAAAAAAGACCTAGCAAAGCGTAATTTGGAATTGAAAAAATCCGAAAAGCTGTCCAAAAATCTCACACGTTACAGCAAATACGATGGCCGTGTTCCCACCCCCAGCAATCCATTGACCGTCGTTCAATTTCCGCTCACCCCATCTATAAAAAACTACAAACAGCCCTTTGCCCAGCCCAAAATCCCCACCTACAAGTGCCCCGTCTGTAACGTCAGTTTTGCATTGAATCTGTTGTATATTAGTGACGTATTCAATTTCTTCGTCAAAACAACCCCCAAGCATATCGACCGTATCGAAATTATGGACATGGTCAAATACAAGATAATCGACGATTCCAACCCTAATTGGTCCACCGCCACCTCCCGTACCTCCCATGCCCCAGACGAAGTAGTTATACTCTCCGACGACGACGACGACGAAGACCCCCCTGCATACTCCTCCATCCACCACGATGAAAACACCCAAATCGACCCCCGGGTGCTAGAATCCACTGATGACGTTTTCAACGATGGCTTAGATAACGAACTATTACGTTTATCCAATCTACAATACCATGCTTCAGGTGGCTCCAGAGGACAGGGTAGTTGGGAAGATCCTGTGACTTTAGATTAGTTGTATATATCCTACACCATGTATGTCGTTTACGGTCTCACGTGAATGTTAAATACTCAAACAAAGACGGCTGGAACAGGTTTATTGTTCAATTTGAATTTTCTATATTCGCTTCTCGTGACTTCAATTTTTCACTTACGTTGCGGTTCCTGAATATCAAAAAAATCAATGATTGTAGTAGCAGAAGAGCAATAATATTGTTTCTTCTGCAATTGAAATAATTAGACATTTAATAGATAATCTATATCAAGTAGTTCAATTAATTCAACATGGAGTCTCAGAATGTGCCATCTGCAAATGTAAGTAAAATCAATTGCAATTATTCGTTGTTTACTTGAGGATTTAAAGGGCGTCTACTAACAGAACAAACAGCCAGATGAAATGCTTCGCCCTCCAGAACAGGTTGAGGTTGAACAACCCGCGCCAATTAAGGATGAAGACATTAAACAAGATGTAGTAAAAAGGAATCAGGCCAAAATGAGCAAGGCGTCAGGTGCTACAACTACGACTATCGATTGGACTCCTAGTGAGGATTTGGATCTTTCGAACATTAAAACCAAGCCGCCGCCCAGACAGCCGGTTGATCCTACGTATAGAGGATGGAAAGAAGTTGGGAATTACGAGGAGAAGGATGCTTTGACGGAAGAAGACGAAGCTACTGATTTGTTGTCTCACAGTTCGTTTTTTGACACATACTTGCCAGCGGCAGCCTATGGTAACTGGTACCATAACGTCGGGTTCTTGATAGGTGGGGGAGTGTTATCGTGGATTGTCGGGTGGCTCAGATTTTCGCTTGCTCCTGTGTTCTTCATAATGGTTGTTTTCTCCATTTTGTACCGTAGTTCTATAAAGAAGTATAGAACGCTTTTGAGAGAAGAAGCGCAAAGAGAATTTTCAATCAAATCAATTGAGAATGATTATGAAACTATGGACTGGCTTAATGTTTTCTTGGAAAAATTCTGGTACTTTTTGGAACCTTCTGTTTCCCAGATTGTATGTGAACAGGTTAATCCTATTTTGGCGGCATCAGCTGCACCAGCCTTCATCAAGGCTTTATGGATTGATAGTTTCACAGCGGGTACAAAGCCACCACGTATTGATTGTGTTAAGACTTTGCAAGGTACAGATAGTGACGTTGTTGTTATGGATTGGGGTTGCTCATTTACTCCTAACGCGTTAGCTGATTCCAACAATAAGCAAATGAAAAATAGAGTTAATCAAAAAGTCATGGTTAAGGCCAACTTGTTTGGTATTGATATTCCAGTGGCTGTGTCTGATGTTTCATTCAAGGTATTTCTTAGAATTAGAATGAGAATGATGGCCTCATTTCCTCATATCGAAACCGTTAATGTTTCATTGTTAGAAGCACCACAATTTGATTTCAACTGTAAACCTTTCGGTGATACTATTTTCAACTGGGAAGTTTTGGCCATGCCAGGTTTATTGCCATTAATCCATGAAATGATCAAAAAGTACGCTGGTCCTATGGTTTTTTCTCCATTGTCATTCCAATTAAATGTTCAACAATTATTAGCTGGGAATGGTTTAGATTCATCCATTGGTGTTTTAGCAATTTCAGCACACTCTGCTAGGGGATTAAAGGGCTTTGATTACCTTGGTAACACTTTAGATCCATACTTAACATTTGGCTTTCAGAAGAAAGTTTTGGCTCAAACTTCGGTTAAAGAAAATACATCCAGACCTGTATGGGACGAAACGATTTATATTCCAATTAAGTCTTTATCTGAACCTTTGTCTATTGCAGTCATCGACTACAATGATATTAGAAAAGATAAACAAGTTGGTACTATTCAGTTTGATTTAGAAGCTTTGCGTGAAAATCCTGAACAACCTAATCTCACGGGCGCCTTTGTTAGAAATAACAAACCTGTTGGCGAGTTACAATTCGGAATGCATTTCATGCCTACTCTTGAACCTGAACAACAAGCTGATGGTGCCATTGTTCCACCTCCTGACTTGAATACTGGTATCGCAAGAATAGAAGTTTCTGGCGCTAGACACTTGAGAACTAAAGAAAAGGCTGCATCCACATATGTTGAATTGTATTATAATAAAGATTTATTGGTTAAGAGTTCTGTTCAAAAGAAAACTAACGATCCAGCCTGGAATACATCCTATGAAAAGATCGTCGACAACCGTGCTAAATCTAAGATCAAGGTTATGGTGAAGAGTGATAAATCTAAAAAGACTCTAGGAACTATCTTCGTAACATTGAATGAACTTATTGATGCTACTCAAGTCCAAGAAAGTTGGTTCCCATTATCAAATGGTGGTGAAGTTCATATCCTGGCAACCTGGAAGTCTGTCGCATTAATTGATGCCAGTGGTGCCGGAGGTTATACTCCTCCAAAGGGTGTTGTCAGAATTAGTATTGATAGAGCTGAAGATTTACGTAACTTAGAAAGAATTGGTAAGGTTGATCCATATGCTAGGGTCATGGTCAATGGTTTCCAAAGGTGTAGAACAGCAGCTGTTGATTACACATTGGATCCAACATGGAATGAAATTCATTATGTTACTGTTTCATCAGCAAACCAAAAATTAACTCTTGAGGTTATGGATGTTGAATCACGTTCCCCAGATCGTACTTTGGGGTCATTTGATGTTAAATTAAACGACATTGTTAGCAAGAATGAAAAGGGTGAGTATATTGAATACATTGATACTGAGAAGAGAGAATCAAAATTGATTCATAAGAATGGTCCTAAAGGTACTCTTACTTACTCTTTATCTTTCTATCCAACCTTGCCTGTAATGACCTTAGAAGATATAAAGGAAGAAGAAGCTGATGCTGAAGCTGCTAGAAAGGAAGCTGAAGAAAAGGCTGCCAATGCTGCTAACGAAGGCGGTAAGACTAAGGTAGAGGAAGCAGATGTTGAAGAAAAGAACGTTGATGACACCGATGAGGATAATGAAGCAGAAGATGAAGGAAGTGCCAACACTTCCAAATTGAAATTATCCTTAGAAGAGTTACTCGAATACAAAAGTGGTGTCCTTATCTACGAAGTTATTGAAGGTTCCGTCAGCAAAGATGGCGTTTATTTGCAAGCCTTCTTCGACAATCATGGATACAATGATTACATTACTCCAAAATTATCAAGGAAAGATAAGAAGATTGGTACCACTGGTGATGTCGTTATTAAAGAATTAGATGAATCCCAAGCTTATTTTAGATTAACTAAAGATAAGGAAGCTAATAGAGCCGAAAAGGTACTTGCTGAACTTAATATTCCAACTGTGGAATTATTAAAAAAGGCATATAACGCCCCTTACACCTTCAATATTGACGGTGCTGCCAATGGCTCTTTCAAGATCCAATGCTCTTGGATTCCAGTTATTTACCAATCTGCAATTCCTCCACAAGATTCTCTTAACAACTCGGGTGTTGTTACCATTGAGGTCAGCAATGCGGAAAACTTGATTTCTGCTGACAGAAACGGTAAGTCCGACCCATACGTCGCATTGTACTTGAACACAAACAAGGACAGTTTTTTCAAGACTAAGAAGATCAAGAGAACTCTCGATCCTGTGTGGAATGAATCCGGAAGCACTAAGGTCGCTAACTTTTATGATTCTGTTGTCAAAGTTGTTTGCAACGATTGGGATATTGGCCCTGAAAAGGATGATCTCTTGGGTTTCGGTTACATCAAGTTGTCCGACATCTACGAAAACAATGGCGAAACTACAGAATTCACCTGTCCATTGACTAGCGAAGAAGGTGGTGATGGTGGTACTGTTTACCTTAAGGGCTCTTTCAGACCTGAAATGGTCTTAAACGTTTTGCCTTCCGATGCTTCCAACATTGGTGATGCCTTTGACACTGTCGGTAAGGGTGTCGGCGGTGTTGGAAAAGGTATTGGTAAAGGTGTAGGCGGTGTTGGAAAGGGCGTTGGTGGCGTCGGTAAGGTATTCAAGAAAAGTTTACATTTGGGTAAGTCTGATGATGACTAAATCAATTAGAAATCGCCCTAGCTATATTCATTTCGAATAGTTGTATTGTTTTTATGTATTTATTGTAATTTTAAACCTTTTTTTACTTATTACTGTAAACGGTAGTCGATCATTCACGTGATATATTCTTTTTTTTTTTTTCTGTGCAAAATTTAATTTACTACGATCCAGAGATGAGCTTTTCGATAGCATTAATTGAAACTTAACAGAAACACTGATTTAAATAAGCAAGGAATACACCCAGCCATGGATATCTCTAAGCCTGTTGGTTCTGAAATTACGTCTGTTGATTTCGGTGTATTATCTGCCGATGAAATCAGAAGGCTATCAGCAAAACAAATTACCAATCCAACTGTTTTTGATAATTTGGGACATCCAATTAACAGTGGTCTTTATGATTTAGCATTAGGTGCATTTCTTAGGAATTTATGTACTACTTGTGGATTAGATGAAAAGTTCTGTCCAGGACATCAAGGACACATTGAATTGCCAGTACCAGTTTATAATCCTTTATTTTTCAACCAATTATACATATTCTTAAGATCGAGTTGTCTCTATTGTCACCGGTTCAGATACAGCTCATTGGAAGTACACCGTTATGAATGTAAGTTACGTTTGATTCAGTACGGATTGTTTCTCGAATGTATTGAATTAGACAACATGCTAATAAAGGGCGCAGAGGACAATGATGATGACGACGATGACGATGGACCATCATCCAAGCATGCTGACCCAAGAGCAAAGAAGGAATTGCGTGAACGCCGAGAATTGTTTGTCGATACTGCAATTGCCAAGGCCATTAGCGAAGGCAGAAGTAGTCAATTTGGAGTCATTACTGCCTCTGTTGGTGAAGAAAGAAAGGCTACAATTCACGAATTCTATAAAAAGTTATTGAGCAGACCAAAATGTGACAACTGTGGCATGTATTCTGCAACTTTCAGAAAAGATGGTTTCACTAAAATTTTCGAAAATGCGTTAAAGGACAAGCAAATTACCAACAATAGAGTGAAAGGTTTAAAGCGTCCTGATGTGTTGAAATCTGGTTCTTCTGCTAATTCTGATAGTAGTCAAGCTAATGAAAACATTCCAACTATCAAACATAAAGGGGGATCTAAGTATGTGTTATCTACGGAAATTAGAAACATTTTAAGATCTGTTTTCCAAAAAGAGCAACCTATTATTCAAAAGCTTTTCCACTCTAGACCACATCATAATGATCTTGTAACTGCTGATATTTTCTTTATCCAAGCTTTAGTTGTTCCTCCAACAAGATTCAGATTACCATCTAAATTAGGAGATGAAATTCATGAAAATTCTCAGAATGAATTATTGTCAAATATTTTGAAGACTTCCCTATTAATCAGAGATTTAAATGACCAAATTTCAAGTTTGCAAAAAGGAAAATTGTCTATTGATGAAAGAAAAATAATTTTCAACAGATTGATGAATTCATTCGTTACCATTCAAAATGACGTTAATGCTTTTATTGATTCTACCAAAAATCAAAATGCTCCAGCAGGTAAGGTTCCAAATCCCGGTATTAAACAAGCGTTAGAAAAGAAAGAAGGTTTATTCAGGAAGCATATGATGGGGAAGAGAGTGAATTACGCCGCACGTTCGGTTATTTCTCCAGATCCAATGTTAGAAACCAACGAAATTGGTGTTCCTCCTGTTTTCGCTAAGAAATTAACATACCCAGAGCCAGTTACTTCATATAATGCATCAGAATTAAGACAAGCTGTTATTAATGGTCCAGATAAATGGCCAGGTGCAATTCAAATTCAGAATGAGGATGGCTCCTTGATTTCTTTGATTGGAATGACCTTGGAACAACGTAAAACTTTGGCTAACCAATTATTAACTCCTTCTAATGGTGAAACTGTCACTAATAAGAAAGTTTATAGACATATCAAGAATAAGGATGTTGTTATTATGAACCGTCAACCTACTCTACATAAAGCATCTATGATGGGTCATAAAGTCAGAGTTTTACCAGGTGAGAAAACCTTGCGTTTACATTATGCTAATACTGGTGCCTATAATGCTGATTTCGATGGTGATGAAATGAACATGCACTTCCCACAAAATGAAAACGCAAAGGCTGAAGCCTTGAATTTGGCCAACACTGATTCGCAATATTTAACGCCAACTTCAGGTTCTCCATTAAGAGGTTTAATTCAAGATCATATTTCTGCGGGTGTCTGGTTGACAAGTAAGGATACTTTCTTCACAAGAGAGACTTATCAACAATTGATTTACGGCTGTATTCGTCCAGAGGATGGACATACAACGAATAGTAGAATCATTACTGTTCCACCAACAATTTTCAAGCCTCAACCGTTATGGACTGGTAAGCAAGTTATTACAACCATTCTTTTAAATATCAAACCAAGTAATATTCAAGGTGTTAATTTACAGTCAAAAAATAAGATTAAAAATGAATACTGGGGTGAAGGTTCGACTGAAAATGAGGTTATCTTCAAGAATGGTGAATTGTTGTGTGGTATCTTAGATAAGTCACAATATGGTGCGTCCCAATTTGGTATCGTTCATTCTTTGCATGAAGTTTACGGACCAACTGTTGCAGGTAAGGCTTTATCTGTTTTGGGTAGATTATTCACCAACTACATTATGATGACTGCATTCACTTGTGGTATGGATGATTTGCGTTTGACTTCTGAAGGTAACAAATGGAGAAATGATATCTTAAAACAATCCGTTGATATCGGTAGAGCTACGGCCGCAGAAGTTACTAACTTGGATAAAGATACACCTAATACTGATAAAGAATTATTAAGACGTCTTGAAGAAATTTTGCGTGATGATAATAAGTTAGGTATTTTAGATGCCGTTACCCAGTCTAAGGTGAATGTTATTACTTCTCAAGTTGTTTCTAAATGTGTTCCAGGTGGTACAATGAAACGTTTCCCATATAATTCTATGCAAGCTATGGCTTTGTCTGGTGCAAAGGGTTCGAATGTTAATGTTTCCCAAATTATGTGTTTATTGGGTCAACAAGCTTTGGAAGGTAGAAGAGTTCCAGTCATGGTCTCCGGTAAAACATTACCATCCTTCAAACCATTCGAGACCGATGCAAGAGCAGGTGGTTATATTAAGGGCCGTTTCTATTCTGGTATCAGGCCTCAAGAATATTATTTCCATTGTATGGCAGGACGTGAAGGTTTAATTGATACTGCCGTTAAAACTTCCAGATCTGGTTACTTACAGCGTTGTTTGACAAAACAATTGGAAGGTGTCCACGTTAGTTACGATAACTCAGTTAGAGATGGAGATGGCACTTTGATTCAATTCTTGTACGGTGGAGATGCTATTGATACTACCAAGCAATCACATATGAATGAATTCAAGTTCTGCATTGAAAACTATGATGCTTTATTAGCTAAATATAATCCTGGTGAATTTTCGAATCATTTGGATACTGAACTGGCGTTACTGTACGCTAAAAAGGTTCGTAAGAACATGAAGAAGCAAAGCAAATTGCCTCATTACGAACAAAATAATAAGTATGATCCTGTTTTATCAGTTTATAATCCATCTAAATACTTGGGTGCTGTCTCAGAAAGTTTCCAAGACAAATTGGACGAATTTGTTAGCACGAATCCATCATTATTTTCATCCAAGGATAAGAAGAGTAATTCTCCTACATTAAGTGAGAAGAAATTCCGTGCTTTAATGCAATTGAAATATATGAGATCAGTAATTCCCCCAGGTGAGTCTGTTGGTATTATTGCATCTCAATCTATTGGTGAACCTTCAACTCAAATGACTTTAAACACTTTCCATTTTGCTGGTCATGGTGCTGCTAATGTCACATTAGGTATTCCGCGTATGAGAGAAATTATTATGACTGCGTCTGCTGCGATCAGGACTCCTCAAATGACATTACCGATATTGGATGATGTTACTGATTCACAGGCTGACTCCTTCTGTAAATCTGCCGCTAAAGTTGTCTTATCTGAATTCATTGATAAGATTTTAGTTACTGAAAGTACTGGATCTTCCGGATCTGGTGACAATTCAAGATCCTATACAATCAATATGAGATTCTATTCTCGTAAGGAATACGAACAAGAATACGACATCACTCAGCAACACTTAGAAACTGTTGTCACTGACAAGTTCTTGGATGCATTAGAAGCTCAAGTTGTTAAGGAAGTTAAGAAGCAACGTAAACCTGATGCGTTGCCTACTATCGGTGCAGCTGTTCCAAAATCTCAAACTGATTTAGCTATCAGCAGTGGCTCAAGTATACCAAATGAAAATGAAGATGGATCTGCTTCTGATGAAAAACATTCTAATAGTAAGGAAGCAGCTTCATTTGATGAGCCTGATGATGACGAAATTGAAACCATGAAAAAGGCAGAAGAGACATCTGATGAAGATATGGAGGATTCGTCCTCATCTGATGATGATTCTGATGATGATTCTGATGAAGAAATGGCACCTGAGGATAACAGCAAGAAAGAAGAGCCAAAAACTTTATCAAGAAGTGCTAAAGACCGTCAATCTGAAGTGATATCATCCCATAACTTGATAAGTAAATTCAATTTCGATGATGACAATGGTGAATGGTGTGAATTCAAATTGGATTTGTCTGGTGATTCTCAGAAATTGTTGATGGTTAACATTGTTGAAGAAATTTGCCGTAAAGTTGTTGTCAGAGAAATTCCACGTATCGGACGTTGTCTTCACCCTCAACCAGAAGCTGGTGGAAAGCGTATTTTGACCACTGAAGGTGTTAATTTCCAAGCCATGTGGGATCAAGATGATTTCATTGACGTCAATGGTATTTCTTCAAATGATATTGCTGCGGTTTTACGTACATACGGTGTTGAGGCTGCTAGAAATACTATTGTCAACGAAATCAAGAATGTTTTCGATAGATATGCTATTTCTGTTTCATCTCGTCACCTTGATTTAATTGGTGATATGATGACGAGAGAAGGTACTTACTTGGCATTCAACAGACAAGGTATTGATTCCTCAACGTCTGCATTTATGAAAATGTCATATGAAACTACTTGTCAATTCTTGACCAAGGCGGTCTTGGATGGCGAAAGGGAAGACTTGGAAAGTCCAAGTGCAAGAATTGTTATGGGTAAATTGTCGAACGTTGGTACTGGGTCATTCGATGTTTTAGCCCGTATGCCAAAATGTTAAAATAGATTATGTACATATATATTGTTTCCAATTGCATATTATTAATATTAAGACCACTTGTAAAGAGCTACGATAATATGAATCAGCCATTTTAACTAGCTATTCTAATGATTCTTAAATCGCATTTTTTTAAACTATACATACTTATATATTCAATCCTCTTGCACCCTATACATTGAAGGCAGCGATTAAAAATGTCAATACAAATGAGATCTTAAAGCTAGGTTGGTTCAACACCAATTTCTTGACGTCTATTTTCTCAGAACCAATGCTCACAAATTGCCTCCATGGAATAGTAATGATACCCCTATTCTCCAAAAATTGGGTCAAAAGATAGCCCGACAACGTCAAAAATACAATTGCAGAACTCAATTTTCCTGCAATTATCCCCAAGAACAATCCTGTGATAGAACCAATAGTCAATTCCTGATAATCCAATTTTCCTCCAAACCTCGACTTGATCACATTCTGTTCTTGTACTACAGGTGGCTGCACAGGAATGGTCCGGTTTTCCAAAACAGCCTCATTGAGTATGGTAGATCTTGACTGAATCCTGTTAGCTAAATAAAATGCTCCTACTGACCCCATAAATAACTTCATCTTAGGGACCATGCCTCTTGCGGACATAGTTCTCGTGTTGACAAATTGGGCCTTGGAAGCAAAATTTTTGGTTAGCATCGATCTCATCGACGCAACCCTGGCCGAGTTTCTAGCAGCTGAAAAGAAGGGATGCATCATCTTCATATACGTGGTCTTGGACGTCCTTCCCTTCCTTGCTTATGCAATAAGGACACCTTAAGAACCAAATAGTCGGTACGTGCACGACTATGTTGCATTCATGTGAAGTTGGTGCATTAGCATCACCGCCAGCTACCAAGCTCCATGCTACACCGTAAGCCCTCTCTCCCTCATCGCAGACCATCATCTGCATCTGTGCTGTCATTTTGTCCACTTCCGAATTTGTACTTTCGTATACATACACCTACACATATACCTACACATACACCTACACATACACCTACACATACGGCCAACTACGCTTATCCACGAGTGTATACAATTACACTTCTGGCCTCGCCTGTCCTTGGGTTTAACTGTGTCTAGGCCCTCCGGCCCAGCTCAGTAATTCAAAGATGACCATTTACCCTATTTTTCACAGTCACTCCTCTGCCTATTATGTCGTAACTTATTGCTACTCATTCCGCATTAGGCCTACTGATTATGTCGCATTATTCTCCAGTTAACTCCGCACAGAAAAAAACGCCGATGTCGTATACTTATGTAATATTACGACATTTCGGTCAAACTTCATAACCAGTGAAATATTTCAACACGTCTGGTAAGGCATTATGCTATAGTTATAAAGCTTGCAAATGCAGTTCTTTCAGGCAAATTGTAATAATTTATAAGTGAGGTGTTTTAACAAATTTCTTTGTATAATTAACTTAATTAGGCTCAACCCTTTAATTTTATTATTATTATACAAGCAAGCAGCAAGATTGCAACACTAGTTAATTCAACATTATATTGCACAATACAAAAGATAGACAGGGAATTTGGATACGCGGCACAGAACCAGAGATGGATATAGGAATGGAAAATGGTAATGGGATGAATATCGATGGAGAGGTGTCAGAAATATCACCGTCGGTTTGGTTGGGGTCGTACTCGGTGCTTTCACAGCAGCCATTTTTGGACGCAAAGAATATCAAGGTGATCGTCAACTGCTCGCCGACATGCAAATTTTTGAAGGAATTGAGTGGCAGCGGCATGAGCATGTCGTCAGATTTGGTCATATTGCTGTTGGATCCGCCGTTTGATGCTGGCAAGGTGATGGACGACGAGATGCCACTTTTGAACGACTATATGAGCAGATTCAATCGGATTTTGCAGAATTACATTAATTTTTTCTACAACTTGAACCCAGAAGTGAATAAACTCATCCACAAGTTTCCGCAGAATAAGCCGCTCAATATCGGCAGCCCAATTTTGACGGGAAATTTGAAAGAGCAATTTTTCAACATCAACCGCTTGCTTAAACTATTAAAGAATGTGAATGATTCTATTGGGACGCTTATAGTGTCGCCCGATGGGAACACGCAACTCTCTACCGGTGTGGCTATGTCCTATCTTATGGATAACTACAACTTCAACTTTGACGCCAGCTACACCAACCTCAAGATTACTAGGCCCCTGATTCTTCCGTTGAATTATCAGTATTATGACGACTTGCTTATAATTGAAAACTTGAAGAAGTTTTATCAGGAAAATACCTCCATCAAGCAGACTAACAATGTGTTGTTGACGACAAACTGCAATTTGAAGAGGAAAAATGATTATGATTATATCTGTGTGGGCGGATCCAAGCGAAAGAACATAGAATGATCATATTTGGGGAAATTGCTAATCAATGTATAGCTATTGTATACTATTTATCGAATAATGAATGTATTATATTGGATATGCCTTGGGCCTCTGGCTAGTGGACCAGCGCCGTTCTCATCCTCACCGCTTCTACATCGCCGTCGCCTTTTCGCATGTTCCGTATATTCCTATGTACATCTCTAATTTTCTGGAACCTTCAACCCAACCCTGTTGGCCGTTCTCCTCACCTTGTCCTCCTGGTCCATCGTCAAGCCCGGATTGTACCTCTCGATCAACTCAGTGTACACCCGTTGCGAATTCAAAAATGTTTTGATATTCTCCATGTGTGTCAAATTCGTCTTCGTAGCCTCCTTTTCCACCACAATCTCCTTGATTATGCTGCTGTTGATCCGTGGCGCCTTCACTGCACCGCTCTCCAATCTCGCAAGCTGCTCGTCGATGTGCTTTGTCGGCAACTTCTCTTTGATCGCCTGGAACTTCTGGTACTGCAACTTAGTCTTGTGATGCTTCAACTCCTGCTCGCAATGCGTCTTGTACGTCTTACTATTTATTATCGACAACTCCTTCTGCAACTCTTTGTATAACCGCTTGAACGACATTATATCTGCTCCTACCAACTGCTTCTGTCTGCCATACACTCTGTGCTCTATACTAATACGACTGAAAAATTGTTTATGTCCCGTCCTGCAGGTAGTCTTAATTATATACCGGATTAACCTCCAAATGCCTCTTTCCTTCCAGCCAATCAAAATGGTTTATCCGATACTCCGTCGGAGCCGGCCGGAGTGGAATTTCTATATGATCTCCGATAGAAAATATTACACAAAAGCTGCAAAGGTGCAAATAGAAAAAAATCAAAAAAATTTCAATGTTCAATATTAAACTCCCTGTCGGAGATCTTTAATCAAATATTTTATTGTTTAATATTTGCTAAATTGAAATAAATTATAAATTGATTGTATAGAACAATGTTCAGATCTGGTATTCAAAAAGTAAGTTCGTTATTAGAATAGTGTCTAATTGGAGGGGTCAGATAGATAGGTCTGCGGATAAATAATGACCGGTAGAAGAAGGAAAAAAGGAAAAATTACTAACCAGGATTTTAGAGCTCGATTCGTAAGTTGGCCACTTTCATTTCACCAGAGTCCGCTTTGCCAAAGAAATACGGCGGTAAATATACTGTTACTTTGATTCCAGGGGATGGTGTTGGTAAGGAAATCACTGACTCCGTCAGAACCATCTTCAGCCAACAAAGCGTCCCAATTGAATGGGAAGTTGTTGATGTTTCAGGATTAGAAGGTGGTAACGGTGTCGCTGAGGCCGTTGAATCGTTGAAGAGAAACAAGGTTGGTTTGAAGGGTATCTTGTACACTCCTACCGGCTCCTCGGGTAAATCTTTAAATGTTGCATTAAGAAAAGAATTGGACATCTACGCTTCTTTAGTTTTGATTAAGAACATTCCAGGTGTCAAAGGTAGATTAGAAGGTATTGACTTTGCCTTAGTCAGAGAAAACACTGAAGGTGAATACTCTGGTTTAGAACACCAATCATACCCAGGTGTTGTTGAATCCTTAAAGATCATGACTAGATTCAAGTCTGAAAGAATTGCCAAGTTTGCCTTTGACTTTGCTAAGAAGAACAACAGAAAATTAGTCACCGCCATTCACAAGGCCAACATCATGAAGTTAGGTGATGGTTTATTCAGAACCACCGTCAAGGACGTTGGTCAAGACTACTCGGGTATTGAAGTCAACGACTTGATTGTTGACAATGCATCTATGCAAGCTGTTGCCAAGCCACAACAATTCGATGTCTTAGTCACTCCAAACTTGTACGGTACCATTTTATCTAACATTGGTGCTGCTTTGATTGGTGGTCCAGGTTTAGTTCCAGGTGCTAACTTTGGTAGAGAATACGCTGTTTTCGAACCAGGTTGTAGACACGTTGGTTTAGATATCAAGGGTCAAAACACTGCTAACCCAACCGCAATGATCTTATCAGCTGCTATGTTATTGAGACATTTAGGCTTAAACGATCATGCTGACAAGATTTCTAAGGCAACCTACGACGTCATTGCTGAAGGTAAAATTAGAACCAAAGATATCGGTGGTACTTCCTCTACTACTGAATTCACTGACGCTATTTTAGCCAAATTGAATTAAATTACTTAGTTTATATATATAAAGAATTTAATTTTCTCATTTGTTAAATAATTTTATAAACATCCATCATCTAAGAAGAAGTACCTGGTATAAAATCATGAATATCCTGCGTTAAGTTAGAAACCAACGGGTGACCAAAAAAAAATGATTTCGCCCAGGATCGAACTGGGGACGTTCTGCGTGTTAAGCAGATGCCATAACCAACTAGACCACGAAACCATTTATGAGAAAGTATAATATAACACAAACATATATATACTGTGTACAGCGTGTTATACATCAATGTTGCAAAACTTGGTGTATAAATAGAGAAGAATATTCCTCAAGTCTCAAGAAAGAGAGCAAGGAAATTAGGAACTAATTATAGGTAGTTAAAGTAAGTTAAGCAAGGTTCTATAAGGTCAATAGAACATATATATCAGGTGCGCATAAATAAGTACCATATTAGTACCCAGTTTCCTTACAGAAAGTTGTGCTGTAATACTAATAGTTATTCATCCAAATGATTATTAACAGGAAAAAGTATTCAATTGCTTATCTTCCTTTCTGTAAGGGCAAGATCAGAGAATAACATTCAATATAATACAGTTGCTTTTGTATAGAACATCAATTGGAGAAATTGTGGCAACATAACCTTTTGCAGACAGTTGGATTCTGTAAACGCTGAACTCCAATTTCTCTACTATAGTATTAGATAATCTTGACCATAGTAATTATCAGATCCGGATTCATATATGCTAGAACTTTCGAATTCTTCGTTTTGTTTATGCATGTAACTGGTGCTTTTACAACTTAAGAAGTCAACATTATTCTTCTTCCCTCTACTTTTAAAACTTCTTGGGTATATTTCATGTCCTCTTTCGTTAATTGACTGTTTATCAGTGATGTATTTGAGCTTTTTTGGTTCTATAGCTTGTTCGATCGAACAGCTACTGTTAAGTCGCAACCTGTTTGGCGTGAAAGTGTGCTCATGGTATCTTTTTCTGAATGAGCTTAATTGACTATCCGTATAATTAGCTTTGGGCAACACAATACTTCCATCCACATTGTAGAAATCGTTTTCCTTCTGATTAGAAAAATATGATATTTTGCTGGCTGGAAAACTGTAATCATTAGGTCTTTGGACTTCGTACGAATCAAGAGTTAAATTTACTGTACTTTCACTTTCTGATAAAGACGAATCCTTTGAATAATCTAAAGTATTATCCGATAAAAAAACAGTCTTAAGAAATGGGTTGTTCTTATTATGATATGAATTAGCTCTAATTAACGGTTCCACAATTCTAGGAAATATTTTTGGAAATGGTGGTAAACTTAGGGTTTTTAGCGAATAAATAGATGATGATGCAACTAACGGATACAAATATTCTGCTGGAAGACGATTGTTATCATACTTGCTATTAGAAAGTCGGTAGCTAGTTGTTGAATAATCACATGAAGACGGATATTCCAAATTTGCAGAAGCATCCAATGAGGGAATACATGAATCTTTAGACTTAAGGGCTACCACTGAACTACAAATAGTTGTGTTAGTAGTGTCTATTATATCGTTATTTGTAGCTTCTGGGTTGTAAGAAGTTGTATCTGTGTATTCAGAATCACTAAGATCCTTTGTACAGAGAGACGTGAGACAAGAATTGATTGTTGAATTAGATATACGAGAAGTGAAAAATCTGAATAAGCGTTTATTCTCCTTCATTTTTTGCTTACCTCCCTCATTACTATGTATCTCTTTATTAGAAGTCTCATTGGAAGTAATCGACTCAACTGGAAATATAATCTCAATAAGGTTTTCTTTCTTTTTAATAAGCTTTTTCCGAGTATCGACTAGTTTCTTTAATGTCATTGCATTGCTTATATTATCTAAAGCCGAAATGATCTGATTATGTTTCAACTTCTCTGCTTCCCTTTTTTGTTTTAATAGTTTTGATTCTGATAGTTGTTTCAGTTTCTGCAATTTTATAAATTCTTCTTCCTTCAAATAAACGTATGGATTTCTAAATGGCGGTTCTTTGTGAATGGAACTAACAAAGAGCTTGAGAAAATGCATTTTAAAATAATAATGGCGGACTATAGTGCATATCTTAGTATAGATAGTCAGAATAGTAAATAAACTGTATTAATAATAAATGTATATCCAATATTGAGTTGTTTGTGGTTGCGAAATGATTACTATGGAAGCCGCAGGTAATACACAGATAAAAAGATCAACTAAAGCGAACGGCTTCTGAGAGCTCAGCGAACTATTTTTACCACCGTACATATAATCCATTGTATGTTTATTATGTATTTCTAGCCCAAATTTCAAACCGGGTATCTCACTCACCAATTGTATCATGAAGTAGGTTGCACAATTTTTTCGATTTTGCATAGTTCGAAAAAAAATATAATACATGGCACAGACTCTTACGGATATCTCTATATGGTCACTCTACAAATATATCAATGTTGCTATTCAATAATACGGTCGATTTCGTCGATAGTCGTACTACATTATATTCCGTGGGGTATTATCATCCTCACTTCTCAGGTTTCGGGACTACTCGATATTGAAATACTAATACGTAATACCTTGTAGCCTACAATACCTCAGAAATATATTTACATGGAATGCTCGATATTGTAAATCTAAGTTGTTAAGCAGTGTACAATTTCAGAGTCAACTAACAGACTTATTCATTGTCCAATTTTGAATGATTCATAATTCTCACTCTGAAATCTCAAATTTTCGTTGGTGAATGAGATTTAATAGATTTTTTCATTTTCACTTTTTTTTTGGTTTTCTTCTGTTTTAACGGGACTTTATTGTTATTCATTAGAAGTCTTTGTTCTTTAAAGGTTATTTACTTTTACTTCAATTAATCAAACAAGCATGTGTGACGTCGTCTTAGGATCCCAATGGGGTGATGAAGGAAAAGGGAAATTAGTTGACGTATTGTGCGATGAAATTGATGTTTGTGCCAGATGTCAAGGTGGTAATAATGCTGGTCATACTATTGTTGTCGGTGATGTGAAGTATGACTTCCACATGTTACCGTCAGGATTAGTTAACCCTAAGTGTTTGAACTTGGTTGGTTCAGGTGTTGTTATCCACGTTCCTTCCCTTTTTGAGGAATTAGAAAACTTGGAAAAGAAGGGTTTACACTGTCGTGATAGATTATTCATTTCTTCGAGAGCTCACTTAGTGTTTGACTTCCACCAGAGAACTGACAAGTTAAAAGAAGCAGAATTATCAGAGAATAAAAAGTCTATTGGTACAACTGGTAAGGGTATTGGTCCAACCTATTCTACCAAGGCTTCCAGATCTGGTATCAGAGTTCACCACTTGGTCTCTGAAGAACCAGATTCGTGGGAAGAATTCAAAACAAGATACCATCGTTTAGTTGAATCAAGATTCAAGAGATATGGTAACTTTGAATACGATACCGAAGCTGAATTAGCTAAGTATGAAAAATACAGAGAGTTGCTTAAGGGCCATGTTGTTGACTCCATTGAATTCATGCACACTGCTATTTCCCAAAAGAAGAAAATTTTGGTCGAAGGTGCTAATGCCTTGATGTTGGATATAGATTTTGGTACTTATCCATATGTTACTTCTTCTGCTACTGGTATCGGTGGTGTTTGTACTGGTTTAGGTATTCCACCTAAGGCTATCAACAATATTTACGGTGTTGTTAAGGCCTACACTACAAGAGTTGGTGAAGGTCCATTCCCAACCGAACAATTGAATGAAGTCGGTACAACATTACAGGATGTCGGCGCGGAATTTGGTGTTACTACTGGTAGAAAGAGAAGATGTGGTTGGTTAGATTTGGTTGTTTTGAAATACTCGACCTTAATTAACGGATACACTTCTTTAAACATCACTAAGTTAGATGTTTTAGATAAATTCAAGGAAATCAAGGTTGGTGTTTCTTATACATACAACGGTAAAAAATTGACTAGTTTCCCTGAAGATTTACACAAATTAGCCAAGGTTGATGTGGAATATGTCACATTACCTGGTTGGGAACAAGACATTACTAAAATTAAGAATTACGACGACTTGCCAGAAAATGCAAAGAAATACTTAAAATACATTGAAGAATACTTGAGTGTTCCAATTCAATGGGTTGGTACTGGTCCATCGCGTGATTCAATGTTAGAAAAGGCCGTTAATTAATTAGATTTAGGAAGTTAGTTTAGTTCAAGTAGAATGTTAATTGGAAGTTTTTATATTATTGCAAGTGTAATATTGACTGCGCGAGATTTTCAATTTTTAATGTATTCTTTTATTTTGAATTTAACCGTATTGTACAATAATGTCATTAAAGGCCAATGTTGGTGATTCACAAAGGCTCAATTGTCTCCAGGTAGGGATTATTATTTTAAACGTGTTATTGAGGGTTTATTCGGCATTTTTTATGATTATATCCGACTGTGATGAAACATTTAATTATTGGGAACCTCTAAATCTCTTGATCAGAGGATTTGGCAAACAAACTTGGGAATATTCGCCTGAGTATGCTATAAGGTCTTATACATATTTAATACCGTATGCAATCATTGCTTATCCAGTTAAATTAGTTGAAGCGTTTGCAAATATCCCTTCATACTATCAATTTTATTGGATTCGTCTTACCGCATTATGTGGGTTTACATGCTTCACAGAATTGAGACTATTTTATTCAATAAATTCAAGCTTGAATCGTAAGGTAGGTAATTGGTTCTTATTCCTATCATCTATAGCTCCGGGAATGTCACATGCTGGAGTTGCGTTATTGCCGTCTTCATTTGCCATGAACTGTGTAACATTGGCCACAGCCAACTCATTGTTAGCTATTTCTGAAAATAATATCAGCTACAGTGTACAGGCTATAGTATGGTTCCTAATTGGGGGTATAGTTGGTTGGCCATTTGCTCTTGCATTAGGTCTACCATTTGGATTATTCATTTTGATCCAAAATATGAATCAGTTCAATACGCTCTTTTCCCTAATTAAAGGATGTGTGTTAGGTTTAATATCCATATTAATAGTCAGCACCTCAATAGATTCATGGTTGTACCAAAAAATCGATCTAGTTCCTTTAAATATCGTCTTGTACAACGTTTTCGGAGAACAAGGAGAAGGTCCAGAAATTTTCGGGGTTGAACCATTTCATTATTATATCTTGAATTTATTGGTTAATTTCAATATAATTGCTGTATTGGGCTATATTGGGTTAGTGTTTAATGTTTTGTTGTTTGCGGGAAAAAACAGGTACAAAGTATTGATAACTGTTAGCTCGCCGTTACTTATTTGGTCAATAATATTTGGTAGTCAACCCCATAAAGAGGAAAGATTTCTCTATCCAATATATCCATTATTGATTTTGAGTAGTTCATTATTATTGACACTCATCTTTCCTATGGTCACCTTTGTATTTAAGGGAATTGTAGGAAATAAGACTAATTCCAAACATATCGAGAAATTAGGACAATTATTATTTGTCGTTTTAGTTGGTGTGGTGTCCATTTTACGGATAGTTAATTTGGTAGAAAATTATAGTACTCCATTGACTGTGAATAGAGAATTATCATCCTTACCTCCGTCAGATAAACTTGTGAATGTATGTACTGGACGTGAATGGTACCACTTCCCTAATTCATTTTTCTTGCCGGACAATTATCGTTTAAAATTCACAAGAAGTGGATTTGATGGCTTATTGCCTGGTGACTTCTTAGAGGGAACTAGCTTGAAAATTAGTACTTCTTCGATTCCACCAAATATGAATAATAAGAACCAATACGCAAATGACAAGGTAATTGATTTTGGGGAGTGCTCCTATTATATAGATAATTCACAAGCTGCAAATTTTGAGGCTGGTGAACCAAATATCATTGAGAGAAAGGGTGAAGAATTGAATTCTGACCAAGATTGGTCAGTGGTGCAATGCAGTAATATTATCAACCCGAGTGGCGCCAGTTCAGGAATAGGTAAAGTCCTCTGGATCCCTGAATACTTAAGATCATTTGTCCCTTACAATGTTGAGTACATGGACTATTGTCTATTGGAGAGAAAAAACAACACTGTATAAAAATTACAGCCTAATATTAATATTACTGATATGTTAAATCCGGAACAAAATATATATATAAAAAGTAAACTCAAAACAGATGCATATATATAAAAAGTACAAATAGAAAATTTAACATGTCTATTGATTTACTCTTAGGCTCTACTGATTCCATTTATTATTATTTCATTAAAACAATCATTATAATATAGATTCCAATATCTAAATCCATTCGAGTAAAATCAACCGGTCTCTAAAATTAACGTCAATGAAGAGCTTAGATTTCCCCTGGAAATTGGTTAAAATTCGTCATCAAAATAGTTGTTTAAAGCCTTTCTCGATTTGGCAAAACCGTCTCTAGCTTTATTTAATGCATCCTCGATCAATTTAATCCAAAATTCGTCATCCTTCTGGTCTGCACTGTCATTCAACTCGAAGTTATCAAAATTAACCTTATGACCGTAATTTTGAATTCTTTCACACTGGGATGAAATCTTTTCTAACCCTAAGGCAGCTGCTGATCCCTTCAAGTAATGACCTAAGCCAGAAATTTTGTCGAAGTTTTTAGTTTCTAAGTTTTCATCAATTTCTCTAAATGTCTCTAACACTTGATCAACGAATGTTTGAAATAATGATTTTGAAAAGCCTTCTTCGTCCTCGTCCATGGCCACCAACTCCGAGAAAACAGACCACTCAATCAATCCTGAGTCTTGTAATTCCTTTGTTTTTTCTTCTGACATTATGTTTTTAAGCGATTGAAATTATCGTACGTTCTTAACGTATTTATTGCTATTTATACTCTAAATATGAAACCTATGTCAATGTCTCACTTTATTCAAAATGATTTCTAATAATTTGAATTTTAAGTCCTTCACGTATGCAAATGATAATCACCCAATTATAATATTTCTAGTCAAGATTCGATGAATTGAAAATCAAGACAGTTTTTCTTGTATTTAATTTTAAGGATGCTAAATAGATTGAATGCTATTAAGGATAAATGCTTTCAACAACCCTGTTAAAAATCACAACGGCTCATTCTCAATCTCGAAACTTTTCAGTCTACGTCATAACTTACACAAAAGAAAAATTCTAGATTTAATCTCTATACTCTATTTAAATAGTTCATATAAATCACCCAACTTGTCAGCATGGTATGTAGGAGCAGTAGATGCATGTTGTGATAATACACCTTGTTCAGTCTCAATACCGGTCAAAACAAGTAAAGTGTCAAGCCCCCCATCTCTTCCAAATTTCATGTCTGTATTTAACCTGTCACCGATCATAAGACCTTTTGATGGTGAAGAAGACAAACCTGGGTTTTCAGCTTTGATGGAATTCATCATAGACTGATTTGGCTTGCCACAGATCGCGTCTGGTTGTCTGCCACTGGCATAGGCTACGGTTTCTATAATTGATCCAGCTCCAATTAATAATTTGCCCTTCATTGGGAAGGTGGAGTCAATGTTTGTCGCAATAAAAGGTATGGACTTGTTGTCTTTCAATAAATATTGCATGGTAATGGAAAGCTTTAGGTAATTTAAATTAAAAGTTAAGCCGGTAACCACTGCACCGACATCGTCATCAAGGTCGGTAAGCAAAGGGTGGTCGTGGTCAAAATGTACTCCATGCTCTACCAATGTTGGATCCGTACCCCCGATTGTGGAGTAGCCTAGTTCGTGCAATTCACGCTCAATGCCTTCTTCACCCAAAACCCAGATTTTCTTATCTTTTGGCAATTTTAAAATCTTATCGATATAAACCGCAGAAGCGTATGATGACCCAAATACTTCACTTTTAGTAATTCCCTGAATACCAAGCTTATCAAATTTTTTCAAGTAGGCGTCTCTAGATTTCGTAGAATTGTTGGTTACAAATAATACCGTCTTGTTTGCCTGTTTCAAGAGATCTAAGGTCTCACAGACATGAGGTAATAAATGATCTCCTAACCAAAGAACACCGTCACAATCGAATATATAATAGTCGTAGTTGTCAATTATGGCTTTCGCCTGTTCTTTGGTGGTGATCTTTTGTGACATTTGTCTTTTATCTTTAATATTAATAAAACAACTTGCCTAGTTAAATCGTTTATCCTTTTATATTATAATACACGTGATACGTAAATGAAGAGGTGACTAATTCCATCAATGTTTCGTAACTTGGCCATGCTAGAGACATGGTACGGATTCTCAATAGCTTAAGTCCATTGCGATGGCATGGAGGAAATAAAAATGTAACAAATAAACTGTATTATATTATAATTGGATTTATGAAAGTATGAAAATAGAGATAAAAAATGACTTGGGCTTTATATACTATTTATGAAGCAGTGCAGTTTGTATCTCAAAATGTCTTTATGATGTTTGGAGTCTGATATGATCCACATGGAAGTATTTGGTATTCCATTATTTGATAGAATCTATCATTTTATATGGACTCACTAAAGCTAGAATATGTGATTCCCTAATATATTAACGTTCTGAAGGCTGAACACCAGCAGTGAATCTTGGGAAACGGAATTTGGACTTGTCGTGATATAATTCTTCATCAAATTTGGCTTTATTTTCTGGGGACATCGAGTCTCTAACAAGTTCTTGTCTTGCCTTTTCGGAATAGTATCTTCTAGCAACATTTCTATCTTCTTCAGCCAATAATAATGGTTCCAAGTAGAAACGGGCCCACTGTTTTTCTCTTGCTAATTCACGTTGTTCATCAACACCTTTGTAGTATTTATAAAATCCAAAAGCCATTAATCCAGTAAATCCCCAGAAATAAATAGCAGGTCTAAAACCTCTAGATGGAAGATTTCTTTTCCATTGAACAGGTTCGTAACCTCCAATAGGTGGTAAATCTTGCATATCTAATTAATATTCAATTTAAATTATATAGTGTAGACAGTATTTCATATGGTTTTGAAGAAAAATTGATTTCGAGTAACTTCATTGGGTATTCGGTAGATTTCCTATTTAAGTAATAAATATAATAATTTATTTCATTACTTTGAGTGCTCATATTTTTCACTTGTCGAGTATAATATTTATATTACTTTACATTAGAGTCGTAGACATACATAACGATTCAATAAGCTAAAATATAAAAACAAACGGTACGAGAAAAGCATGTCAAATCATTTAATATCGAAAACTGGTTTTAATTTTTTAATTAATAACCAGTCATCTCTGCTCACAGTGTCACGGAAGGCAGGATCCTTCAAAGTGTCGATGGATCTACGAGAAATCAAAGAGTACAAGTTATCTGATTCATCAACATGACGACCCCATGTAGGTTGAGCGGACGATGGGTTTTCTAATCTCATGGCAACACCGGCAGAGGTTTGACCCTTCTTGACGACATCAAGAGATTTATGATTAACCTCCAAAGAAACAACTTTACCTAAGACCATGATATTTGGTGTTTTGGTAACTGGGTCTTGACGTACCGCACAGATTGGAGTACCAATACGAACAGCACCTTCAAGGACATCTACACCAATAATCATAGGGTTACGCTTGTTAATGATTTGGATAGTCTTCAAGACACATGGCAAAACAGCATATTCCAAGAATTCTTTACGACGAGCTTCTAATAATTTTTGTTGGTAAGCAGTGAATTGATCGAACAAGTGGTAAATAATGTCAGCATTGAAAATCTTAATGTTCTGTTCGGCAGCATATTGTTCAGCTTCTTTGTCAACCTTGACATCGAAACACAACATGACGGCGTACTCAGGGGCCTTTTCCAACATCGTACTTGCTTTCATTATGTCTCTCTTGTAGACTGGACCCAAACCAATAGACATGACTGGAATTTTCATGTCTTTTAAGAAATCTAACAAAGCTTCTAAGGAACCTAATGTTGATGCTTGAACAACAACACCCTTCCCAGATGTATCAACAGAATCCAATAAACCTGTTAAATCGTCCATGACTTCCTCCATGATTTCTTCTTCGTCATCATCTTCACCAACGACTACCAAACGAGAACCAGCGACAGCCTTTTCCAAATCATTTGCAGCAATCTTAACACCCAAAGCAGCTTTAACTTCTTTATTGTGAACGTATTCAGATTTAATACGCAATTCACGCGATGGTGGTGGTGTTAATAAAGCTCTGATATTTGTACATATAGGACCATTCAAACCACATAAAACAACACGATCACCTTCTCTCAAAATACCATTAGATAAGACAACATCAATAGTATAACCAAAACCTTCAACTACCTTAACTTCTAAAATAGTGGCTTCAACCTTTGACAAATACATTAATTGTTTAGACATTCTCTTTTGAGTTAACTCAAGCAATAACCATAATAAATCTGGAACACCTTCACCAGTAACCGCAGAGGTTGGGACGATAGAAACGTATTTAGACATATTTTTGTTTTGGAAATATAATTCAGAATTCAATCCTTGTTCAGCCAATGCAACCTTAATTTGTTCATATCTATTTTGGAATTCTGCTTGAACGGATTTCGTTTGCTTAGCGTAGGAGTCACGGAAAGAGTTGTTTGGAATTTCCTTCCAGTCATACAATCTATCAATTTTATTTAATGCAACAACGAAAGGGGCCTTTCTGTCTCTTAATAATCTGATTGATTCAAGGGTTTGTTGTTCTAAACCGTGCATAATATCAATAACCAAAATTGCAATGTTACAAAGAGAGGAACCACGAGATCTTAAATTGGTGAAAGATTCGTGACCAGGAGTATCGATAATCAATAACCCTGGAACATCGAATGTTTGCTTTTCATGCTGTGCCATGACTGCTGTCTTTTGTTTGATGGATTCAACTGGGAAATATGTAGCACCAATTTGTTGAGTAATACCACCAGCTTCACCACCCTGAACATTAGTTTGACGGACTTTATCCAATAACTTGGTCTTACCAGTATCAACATGCCCTAAAATACAACAAATTGGCGAACGCAAGTCATTTTCATTTGAAGCAGATGGTTTCTTTTGAGCTGCCAACTTCTTTTGAGCTTCTTCTTTAGCCTTACGATCAGCTTCTTCCTTAGCCTTACGTGCGGCTTCTTCATTAGCTTTACGATCAGCTTCTTCCTTAGCTTTACGATCAGCTTCTTCCTTAGCCTTACGCTCAGCCTCAGCTTTTTCAGCAGCCTTAGCTTCATCACCCTCATCATTCAAAGCAGCTTCCCAGTCATCAGCAACTGGTTCATCGTCGTCTAAAGCCATCTTTTCCCAGTCATCGACAGCATCGTCATCTTGATCCTTGTTATCTTCTGTGTTATTTTGAGATTGAGCTTTAGTATTATGTTGAATAAATGTCTTTGGCTTTGTAGACTTCTTCTTGCTATAAACAACCTTCTTCGGTTTTGGTACATCGTCCGCAGTATTTTGTAAACCAGCCACAGAAACATTACCTTGTAATAATTGTTGACGACGACGTTCCTGTAATTTCTTTTCTTCTTTTTGCTTTTTGGTTAATAACTTACCTTCTGCTTTCAATTGTTCTTTTTTAGCTCTTTCCCTCTCTTTTTTAGCGGCTCTGATGGCTTCTTTTTCAGCCTCAGCTTCGGCTGCCTTTTTTTCTTCTTCAATACGACGTTCTTCTTCCTCTTCATCGAGACGACGCTGCTCTTCCTCCAATTGCTTCTTCAATTCCAATTGACGCTTCAATGCTGCAATACCAGCTGGCACTTTCTTGCCACCCTTCTTGGCTAGTGCTTTCTTAGGTGCTTCCGGCTCAGGTGTTGTACCTTCTGCAGGTGAGGCAGTTGCAGATGCTGCTGCTGCCGCATTTTGCTTGTTAGCCTCCTTGATCTGCTCTTTCTTGTCTGCTTGCTGTGCCTTCTTCTTAGCAGCCTGTTCCTTCTTTTTTTGCTTTTCCGCCTCCTTCTTCAATTTTTCCTTCTCTTTCTTCGATAAAACCTTTGGCGCATCCTTTGGCTTGCTCTTTTCTTCCTCTGCCTTTTCTGCCTTCTTTTGTTTAGATTTACGGATGGAACTCAAAAAATCTCCCGCAACATCATCCGCTGATGCTGTTTCTGCTCCCTCTGGTGCTGGAGAAGAAGTTTCTGACCCTTCGAATCCATTAGATTCACCGAATTCTTCGCCCTGTGGCGCTTCTTGGCCAAGATCTTCATCATCCCAGAAATCTCCACCAGCTTTGGCACTTTTATTACCTTTTTTACCCATATTTAATATATTTATATACCAAATATAATCAAAATTGGTTCTCTATCTCTATATTCAATACTTCAATTAGGTGAAAATTTGAAATTTTTTTTGTATCATTTTGTCGAGCGAATTTCACACTACCAATTTTTTTTGAAGAGCTCTAAGATGAAAAAAAAAAAACCAAATCGCAACAAAAGTAGAAAGAAACGTAGGATTAGTTACTTCTAAAGCTTTCATTATGACTACTGTTGAAAAGATTAAGGCCATCGAAGATGAGATGGCCAAAACCCAAAAGAATAAGGCTACTTCTTTCCATTTAGGTCAATTAAAAGCCAAGTTAGCCAAATTGAGAAGAGAATTATTATCAGATAGCACTCCTGGTGGAGGAGGCGGTGGAGGAGTCGGTTTCGATGTGGCAAGAACAGGTGTGGCAACGATTGGTTTTGTGGGGTTCCCTTCTGTTGGTAAGTCTACGTTGTTGTCGAAATTGACAGGTACCCATTCAGAGGCTGCAGCATACGAGTTCACTACATTAACTACGGTTCCAGGTATAATCAAGTACAAGGGGGCGAAGATCCAAATGTTGGACTTGCCTGGTATTATTGAAGGTGCCAAGGATGGTAAAGGTAGAGGTAAGCAAGTTATTGCGGTTGCAAGATCTGTCAATTTATTGTTTTTAGTCTTGGATGTCAATAAGCCGTTGCAACACAAGAGAATCATTGAATACGAGCTCGAGGGTGTCGGAATAAGAATAAACAAGGAGCCACCTAACATTGTCATCCAAAAGAAAGAAAGAGGGGGTATTAATATCACAAGTACCTCGCCATTGACCCACTTGGACAACGATGAAATCAAAGCGGTTATGGCCGAATATAAAATCAACTCAGCCAATATTGCCTTCAGATGTGATGCCACAGTGGACGATTTGATCGATGCGATTGAAATAAAGTCTAGAAGATACATACCTGCTATTTATGTCTTAAACAAAATCGATTCGTTCTCCATCCAAGAATTGGATTTATTATATAAGATTCCAAACGCTATTCCAATATCATCAGGCCAGGGCTGGAATTTGGATGATTTACTAGAAATGATGTGGAACAGATTGAAGCTTGTCAGGGTCTACACCAAACCAAAGGGCAAATTGCCAGATTTCAACGAACCTGTGGTTTTGAGAAACGATAGATGTACAGTCGAAGACTTCTGTAATTCGATCCACAAATCCTTAGTTTCTGATTTCAGAAATGCTTTGGTTTTCGGTACTTCTGTTAAGCACCAGCCTCAAATTGTTGGTTTGAGCCACGGTTTAGAGGATGAAGACGTCATTACAATTTTGAAAAAATAAGCGTTCAGATACATGTATAATATAATCCATCTATATAATCTCACATATATAGTATATGTAATTTACTTTGAGGCCTTTTAATGTGCAAAAATTGGTATACTATTTAGGTCTCTGTTCTTGTAGGGCTGGTACTAAACTTGTGTCAACTGAAAAATAAGAATTTTAAAAACGATCACATGATACGTACTGAAAATAAATTTTTAGGCTTCCATCATTTCCAACGAAATGAAGAATACTAATTGTGGTAAACAACAGAATTTATTAATATTTCTAAAGTTCAATTAAATTAGTTTGAATTTCCTAGGTCTTAAGATACACTAATATTGATTTGTGTGAATTATTGCAGACATTTTGTGAGGAATACTGATAAATTTAGTTAATATGTCTTCATTACCAGCTGAAGTTCATGGTGCATTGACACAGTTAGTGAATGGGTTATCATCTTCAGATAACTCAGTCAGATCTGAAGCTGAAAAGTTACTTGAAACAGAATGGACTAAGAAAGAAAATGTTGAAATGTTGTTGGTATTCTTAGCAGAACAAGCTTGCGGGTCTGATAATGATACCTTAAGGGCATTCAGCTCCGTTTTATTTAGACGTGTTGCCATTAGATCTCCAAAGGAAATTGCCAGCGTAACTGACAGGACTATTGGAGTCATTGGCGAACCAGTCAGGCAACAGATCCGTGCGATTTTGTTGCACGGCTTTACATCCCAGCAATCGAATCAGGTAAGACATAAACTTTCTGACGCAATTTCAGAAGTAGCAAAGGAAGATGCCTCACCTCTGGGTTCATGGAATGAACTAATACCAGCGTTATTCCAGGCTACCAAGAATTCTGACCCAAGCTTTCGTGAGTCTGCATTTCGTGTTTTTTCGTCAGCACCTGAATTGATTGATAAGTCTTACATTAATGAGGTTCTTCCAATATTTAATGCGGGTTTCGAAGATGAGAGTGATGATGTTCGTATAGCTGCATGTACAGCTTTCGTTGCTTTCTTCCGTGAAATTCCAAAAAGCAACTGGCCAACATTATCTCCTTTATTGCCAAACTTGTTAAACTCGTTGCCACGTTTCTTGCAAAATGGACAGGATCAAGCTTTGTCTTCTGTTTTAGAATCGCTAATTGATTTGGTTGAATTAGCGCCTAAAATGTTCAGGGAAATGTTCCCTACTATAATTGAATTCTGTGCAGCAGTTTCCAAAAATAAAGAGTTAGATTCTAGTGCACGTATGGCCGGTTTAGAATTATTGACAACATTTGCAGAAGTCTCCCCCTCCATGTGTAAACGTACTTCTTCATACACTGATAATATGGTTTTAATAACATTGTCGATGCTTACTGAGGTGTGTGTTGATGACGATGAAGCAGCAGACTGGAATAATAACGATGATACAGAAGATGATGATGAAGAACCAGAATATGATGCCGCTCGTCAAGCTTTGGATCGTGTTTCTTTAAGATTAAATGGTCAAGCATTAGCAACTCCATTATTCCAATATTTGCCTGTAATGATTCAATCATCCGCTTGGAGGGAACGTCAAGCTGCATTAATGGCTTTATCATCAGCAGCTGAAGGATGCTCTGATGTTTTGATGACAGAAATCCCTAAAATTTTGGATATGATTTTACCAACATTACACGATAGCCATCCAAGAGTTCAATACGCCTGTTGTAATGCATTAGGTCAAATGTCAACCGATTTTGCGAACGTAATTCAAAGGACTTCCGGTGACAGGATATTGCCAGCGTTAATTTCGATGTTGACCAGCAAGTCAGTTTTCAGAGTTCAAGCACACGCAGCCGCAGCATTAGTTAATTTTTCAGAAGCAGCATCCAAAGAAATATTAGAGCCTTATTTGGATGATTTATTAAACAATTTGCTTGGATTATTGCAATCTCCAAAGAGGTATGTTCAAGAGCAAGTATTAACTACAATTGCAATTATAGCAGATGCTGCTGAGAAAAAATTTATCAAGTACTACGATACCTTGATGCCATTGTTAACAGATGTTCTTAAGACTGATATGGGACAAGAAAATAGATTATTAAAAGCTAAATGTATTGAATGTTCAACATTGATTGCATTAGCTGTCGGTAAAGAAAAATTCGCTCCTCATAGCCAAGGTCTTATTCAATTATTTGGACACATTCAAGAAACAGCAGTCGAAGATGATGATCCAATAAAGCCATATTTGGAACAAGGTTGGGGTAGAATTTGTCGTATTATTGGAAAAGATTTTGTTCAATATTTGCCTGCGGTTTTACCACCATTGTTGAATGCCGCTAAAGCTACACAAGATATTTCATTATTAGAAGAAGATGAAGCAGAAGAATATAATTCAAATGATGAATGGGATGTCATCAATTTATCTGGTAGACTTATAGCAGTCCACACTGCTGCGCTTGATGACAAAGTGTCTGCAATGGATTTGTTAAGAACATATGCCATTCAATTGAAAGGTGACTTTTATCCATGGGTTAAAGAAATTGTTCAAGATATTGGTATTCCTGCGCTTGACTTTTACTTACATGATGGTGTGCGTGCATCTGCTGCTTTAACTTTGGCTTCTTTATTAAAATGCTCAGTCGCTGCAACCGGTAATAACTCGAATGAGACATTACAGATATGGTCACAGATTTCTAATAAGTTAGTCGATGTTTTAACTAATGAACCCGTACCAGAATTATTGGTAGCATACTATACTGCATTAGTGGAATCTATCGGGGTGTTAGGTGCCAATTCATTATCTCGAACACAATTGGAATCTTTAACAAAATCTATTAACTCAAATTTAACTGAAATTTATGAACGTATAAAGGTACGTGATAATGAAGATGATGAATACACAGAAGAAGTCGATGATGAAGAAGAAGAATATACCGACGAAGAATTATTGGATGAAATTAACAAAGCAATTTCAGCTATTTTCAAAAATTCAAAGACAAACTTCCTACCAGCTTTCCAAATTTTAGTTCCAACTGTTGCTTCGTTCATTAATGATGAAAATACTAATATAAAACTTTGCGGTTTATGTACAGTTTGTGATATTTTAGAACACTGTGGTACAGATTCGGCTGTTTATAAGGATATGTTCATTAATGTTATTGGCGAATCATTAACATCATCCCATGCTTCAATTCGCCAAGCAGCTTCTTACGCTGTTGGCATGGCTGCCCAGCATGGTGGTAATGCATATGGTGAATTTTGTTTAGCTTGCTTAGGGCCTATGTTCAAAATGGCCTCTGTTCCAGATGCTCGTGCGGATGATAATATTCATGCTACGGAAAATTCGATCTCAGCTTTGGCAAAGATTTTCCATAGTTACGGATCCTCGGTACCTAATCTAGATGCGCTCATACAACAATGGATCGATTTGTTACCTGTCGTCCAAGACGAAGAAGCTGCACCTTTCTCCTACACTTTCTTGTGTCATTTAATCCAAAACCAACATCCCAGCGTTACAAGCCAAGTTCCTAAGGTTGTGGATGCCGTTATTCAGGCGTTATCGCATGCATCTATCGCTGGTAACACGGCTGAAAGAACTGCTGCTGCTACTAGACAATTACTTGGTAGTATACCACAGAATGAAGCTTTAGCTTTATTACAAAAATATCCTTCTGAAATGCTGGTTATTCAAAAATGGTTTTCCTAACCTATAGATCTCACTTAGTATATTGATAATTTAGATATTCGTATTTAATAGAATCGTAGAATTATTAGGACTGCATATTGTTGACCTATATAAAAAAGTTAAAAAACATGTTAGATCACTGGTACGACGTGTTAGCCACTGGTCAAACAATTATGTCGACTTCCTCTGCAAGTTCTATATCGTCTTCAAAATCAGGAAGTAAAGGTCAATCGTTAAATACGATCGAATCTAGTGTTACCAGACTTTTAGTCTCTACTAAGCACTTATTAGAGAGTTTAACCCAATGGGCGAGAAGGGAAGCTGACGACAAGTTCGTATCAGATGCCTATGTTAAATTAGGAAACGACTTCCGTGCTGCATCCAGAGCATTTACAAATGCTGGAGTAGATATCTCTGACATTGGTGATGTGCCTCAAGCATTGAGGATCATTTTAGAAGCTGCTTTAAGTGAGGCACCCACCCAAGAAAACCTAGATAGGTTCTTACCAAATATTAGAAATATTATTGTAACGTTGTTACAAAACTTAAAAAATAAACAAGTGAAAGCAAAATCACTATCTTACGAAAAACAACAAAAGGAGAAGACTGATATTACAGAAAATGCTACTAATTCTAAGACGGTACCTGTTCCTATCCGAAACCAAGGATCAACTAGTAGCAAAGGATCCAGGGCTCTGCAAGGAAGTCTGAATGATGCGTTGGTTCAACTTCAAAAGGGGAATTCTTTGCAGCGCCGTGCGTCGAAAAGATTCAGTGCTTATCAGTATGCCAAACTAACAAATCATTCCTCTACCAATAATTTAGCGAGAATTGTATCTTCGGAATCTTCTCGCATACCTGAAGAAACAATTCTGCAATCTGATGTGGACGAAACTCCCAACAGCTCGTCTTTCCACGAAAATGGCACTACCCATATATTTCTTAAAATCAATAATAAAACTAAAAAAGTTAATATTAGATTGCCTGTTTCTTTTGCGGCACTACGCTTACTTTTTGTTGAAAAGTTTGCGTATTCACCAGGAACTTCATCCTTCCCTGAAATTTATATACAAGATCCAAATACTGGAGTTTCTTACGAATTAGAAGAGCATTTGCTAGACGCTGATGTGAAGCAAGGTAGTGTTGTATGTTTAAACGAACCCGAAACACTGACAATTGCTGTGAAACAACTTGAAGAAAAGATTCAAAATTTGAATGCTAAAATTGATGAGGTAAATTCAACTACACTTACTGAGTTGAAGGATGCTATTAAATCAATTCAAGTAAATTCTCCTTCTCCAATTGTTAGCAAAGAACCTCATCTTTCATCTAATCCAAGTTTGATAAATCAGGAAGATTTTAAGGAATTGGAAAGCATACAAAGAGAATTAAGAGTAATCAGACAGACTCAAAATGCAAATAGGGTAGGTATAAAAGAATCAGTCACTCATTTGCTTAAAAGAGTAAAAGATTTTCAAGAATGTGGTCTTAGTGTTTCAAAATCATCAAATAGAGCCTATATGGACTCTTGTAATGCTAAACTATCTGAAGGCTCTGACTCTTTGTTGACAAAAGTTGATGACTTACAAGATATTATGGAGGCGCTAAGGAAAGACGTTGCTCAACGAGGAGTTAGGGTTGGCGAGCAACAGCTTAAAAACACGTACAAAGAGATAGAAAAGGCTAAGGGATCTCTAAAAGATATGACGAATTATATTGAAAGAGAAAAGATGCAATGGAAGAAAATTTGGGAAAGCGAGTTGGACAAAGTTTGTGAAGAACAGCAGTTTTTCAACTTACAAAGTGATTTAACACAAGATCTTGAAGATGACATTAAAAAGATTGAAGAAACATTTACTTTAATAGAGAAATGTTCTCTTGAGCAAAGCAAACAAAATGCATATAAACGAAATAAATTTGTTTCCCAACTATATATTCCAGAACCAGGTGAAAACATTCACAATATAAAGGATGAAGTATTGAATGAGGTTGCCGCGTTAAAACCAGACCATGAAAAACGTTTACAAGCCATAACGAAAGCAGAAAAAATTCGGGAGAAAGAAAGAGAAATGATGAGGCTTGATGAATTTCAAGAAGAATTGGAAGGTTTCGTAGATGACAGCAAATTGAAGAAATCTGGCGGCATTGATGAAATAGAAAGAATGAGGCAGCTCAGGGATAATGAAAATTTGAAGAGTTCTTTCGGAATAATTTAAAACGTTTTGGAATTCTTGAGCCAAGAAGTAGTGTTGTGAAACACTGAATTTTTAGAAAGTTTTGCGAACGTAACCCTTTTAAACATAGTACTGATTTCTTCGACACCAGATTTACTAGGATTTACCAACTGATATTTTCGTAAAGTCATATGAAGTAAATTCAACAAAAATTCTTGTAATGATTGTTCATTAAATTCACCCAGTTGTAATAAAATTTCCTTAAAATGAATATAGTATGATTCAATTATTGCACCCAATATAATTTCAATATTTTTGAGTGCAGTATTAAAAGATACTAATTCCAATTTTATGAAATGATCTGCTAACCTCACTTTATAGCACCATTGTAAATATAAATATACGGCCTTAAATGACTTATACTTTGAAAGTGATATAAATGAACTATTCGAATCAAAATCCGGCATTATTTCTAAGGTAGGATTAATATTTAATCCCACGAACTTGATATAATCTTCTGGTTCTGCAGTAGATTCTACCCATGAAGTTTTGTTTGTATTTACAAGAGCCCCGCTTGACTGAAAATCTTGTCCCAATGCTATGTCATAAACCTTCTGGCATTGACTTTTTGCTGTAGAAATCACTAGAAAATCGTCTACTAATCTTAATAAAATCGAATCTGATTCCTCGAATAAAAATTGAAAATTTTCGTCTACTAAAGAGTTATAAACCAAATTGCAAAGAGTGGCCAGAAGGGGCAAGCCTTGAAATAATCCTTTTACCCTCTTGTAATATCCTTCAATGTTACTTGGCAGAACCATAGTTGAATGAAGAACGTGCTCTCTAATGATTTTTAAAACTTGTGATTTGTTAAAGCGGACTGTTTTGGTCTTATCTATAACAATCTTTGGAGATTCATTAGACTGAAGATTGGTATTCTTTCCTTCCAAAATATTATATTCGTGAATATTTCTTTCGTCTTTAATGACATATCGTTGTTTTTTTAGCTCCTGCTTAAAAACAGAAGATTCAACAAAATGTCTAACATAATATATCTTGTCGGTACCATCTTCTCCAAATAGGTCATTCACAGATTTCAATATCTTTTCTTGACTCACATTGTCAAAGCAGTGTCTCATATCAAATTTTAACATAAAAAGTTTTGGAATTTTTGCGTATTTACGAAGGAGATCATGTTTGAATACGCCCACATTGTGTACAATATCTCGTATTGAAAAGCATCTCGGATGGCCTTTCTTATTTAAAAATAATTTCTCCCTTTCCTTTTGAAGAATTAGTTCACGTATTGGTCTTACGGTATTATTCATGTAGTTCAAGTATTGAAATTTCTGCGCTTCTTTATCTCTTTTATTTAAGTTATTTGTACCCAATATTTGTTTGATAGGAATACATAATGCTCTAAAATCGTTTGATTTTGGAAGTAGTCTCAAGCGTCCAATATTGCATCTCTTAAATGCATCAGCTTCATTTCCGGTACTTTCAACAAGATAATCCTTTACATAGTCACTCAACCATTTATTAGATATCCGTTTCCATTCATTATGTGGATAATGTAATATATCTTTACCTAAGATGCCATGTGATACTTCTGTAACATACCAAAAAGTTCCCACTAGTTCACAAACAAAAACCGAAAGAAACCACTCCAAAAAACCTGAAAATAGTCGAAGACGTAATTTATAATCTTGCCTCGAAGTTATCTCTGATTTTTTTCCAAGCCAGTGTATATGAGATATTTCTATAGATGATATTAGTTGATCCTTAGGAAACTTATCATTTTTGCCAGATTTTATGAATCTGATCACTTTTTTGATAACTTCTGCTTTATTTTTGGGTGTTCCCCATGTATTTAATGGGAATACTTTACCAATAATTGTTAAAATAAATCTTATAACCACAGAAATCTCGGTTGCATAATCAAAATTTGTTTTTATAGTTTTAGGTTCATACTTTGTACATATTTCCTTATAAATTGACAAATAGTTGCATTTTGAATCTTTACATATAATCTGATTGCATAGTTGCTTAAATTGTCTGAACTTTTTAGGAATATTTGCTTTATATTTGATAGTTTCATTAGGAATAATTTCATCTATTAAGTCAATCGGATTGTCTGAAAAAAATCTGAAGGAATTAGAAATTCTTTTTTGGTTCCGATAAAGCATTCTTGATTTCAGTATCAGCTCCGAAGTCTTCCATTGGAAACTAGGCAAAAGACCAAACAATTGCATATAACTCAAATCGCTTATTTTCATAAAGCATTTAGTATTCAATACCAAGTTTAAAAATTTAATTTTACCAATTCGATTAAAAAGTTTATTCCAGCTTTCGTTCTTTAGGTAGTTAACACTAAAACTAACGTATGGATTAAAAATTTTAGAGCCCCACGCTGAATTTGATGAAGGATCATGATAGCCATTAACAAGCATATTCGGTGATTTTTCTCTAATTAAATGAGCAACAATCAAGTCAATTAATTCTACGTATGAATTAGCCTCAAACAAGTGATATCGATAATTATAATCTTCATTAGGATCACGATCGTCAACAATTAGAGTTTCATTTAAAAGCTTCAAATACCCATCAGATTTTTCAAAAGTTGACTGGTTTAAAAGCAGTTCAGCATCCAAATCAGGGTACTTACATATTAAATAGTCTATTAAATATTCGCCTTTTTCCATTCCTGAGTACAAGAATTAGCATGTTGATTAAGTTGCAATTTGATTTTCACATATTTCAATGCGATCTCAAAAAAATCAAAACTCAAAAAAAATAACCTCCGGGGTCTGATGAACCAAGTCATTGCAACAAATGGTATACAAAATTTTCAACAAAATAAACTCATTTATAGCAGACATTTCGAAACTGGTAAAGATTATTAAAAGAACATCGAAACAAATGGGAAAGAATAAAGAAATTTCAGCTGAAAATGTGGATTTAGAAAATGGAGTAGTTCATGGAGTATTAAAACAAATCAAATATTCTACTATAAATGCTGCTGATCCTAAAAGACCTATTTTAACCGATGTTTGGTGCTGTGATATATCACCAACTCAATCTAAAGCTTTAATTACTTTCATACGGGAATTCTTAACTCCAAATGAAACACTACCACTAGTTCACGTCAAGAGGTTTAATAAAGTAATAGAAAATAAAGATTCGGATAAGCCAAAGTCTATATTGAGGACAATATTATGCTCTGCAGAATTATTCCAGAATGAAGCAGAAATCGTTAACTTACTCAATGAACATGGTTCAGGACTTGATGTCTCGTCTTTCACGTTCTATCTAAAACAGATTCCCCAGTATCCTGCGACAACCAAAGAAATTTCTCAAGACTGGACGTCTAACTATTGGCCCATGTCGTGGAAAGGGAATCCTAATCATCAGGCATTAAAAGCTGCTAATTTCAATATTCCCCGAGAGCGAGCAATGATCAATAAATTATTAGATGCCCTTCAAGAAAATCTAGCAACTAATAATACTGAAGTTCCTGTTGTGACCATAATAGCGAAAGAATCAAAAACAAATGAAGATCATGAGGTTCTCACAGTGAATTTTGACAATAGAAATAATCACCCCTTAGAACATAGTGTAATGAAGGCTATAGGAGAAATCGCAAAAAATGAAACAGCAAGAAGAGGTGAATTACAAAAAGCAATGCTGGACGAGATTGATAAAAATGACTTGAATTATTTGTGTCATAATTTGCTTGTATATACAACACATGAACCATGCGTTATGTGTTCCATGGCACTTGTGCATTCTCGGATTGGAAGAATTATATATATGAAAGATCTCCCTGAAACTGGTGGCTTGTCTAGCCATTATCAATTAGGAGATCGGGACGGTCTTAATTGGAAGTACGACATCTGGAAATGGATAGGTAAAGAAGAATTATCAAGGTTAGATAGCATAGTGGGATCTACGGAAACTGGCCCTAAAGATCCTACAGCCGTTAATATTTGATCAAGTACCATTCTATATGATTGACTTATATTGCATCACCTGAAAATACTGTCAAATCTATCAACACTTCGTATTGTTTCTTCTACTATCTTTTCTGTTTCAGATTCGTCACCTCCCCTAAACCATGCATTTCCATATTTTATTTCATTAAACTCTTTGCATATTGACTGGATATCACTCATAACATTTGCTATCTGATCATCGATTAATGTATCTTGTAATACAAATATATTTTCTAGTTTATCTAATCTAGCCACTAAATCATCAATAGAATGTCTTCCTGATGTTAGTGTTTGGGAACTCTTGAGTTTATCAATAGTATCTTGTAAAGGCGCGTCAAACTGCTTTTGAATTTCATTTTTGGTGGGTTCAATTGCTTTGGATTCACGTTGTTCAACCAATTCTTCAAATATTCTTCGAATTGTACTTTTTGATACTTTCCTAGGAAACAATCTTGCAAACTGTTCCAAAGTAATCACTTCATGCAACGATGCTCTTGATAGCAAGAAATTTTCTAAGATTATAGGTGATTCCATTGCTTCGTCATAACGCAAATATTTAAATATACGAATGCTAATACTTCTCTATGTAAATATTTATATATGAAAGTACTTTATTCGCGCGTGAATTTTTCAGACAAAAAATTTTAGTCGTGTCCACATTTACTTTCTTCTGAAGAATATAAGCTGAATAATAACAAGAGTCAAGATTAATGAGACCAAATTAAACATATTTACCATGTCTTATTTATCATTCCACAGTAAATCGTTCTACCCACAGGCATTGTCCACTGGCTTACATTCCAGAATCTCGAAGGATGCTGATAATGCATTAATTTTAAACACCGCCCCACAAGGAAGAATAGCTAAACGAAACGCTCAACAAATAAACTATGCAGAGCTTGACAATATAAATGATGATTTTGAATTTGATGAAGTGCCAACTGCTACAAATACTACTGCAGCAGTGGTTAATAATCAACTAGCTTCAAATAACCAAAAGCATCTCTTAAAACCTGCTCGGAATACCCGTTATCCGCTAGGATTGGATGATGACGTGAAAATAACTGATATGAACCACAACAATAACGACATCTTAATTCCAATAAGATTAAATTTGGAATACAATGGGGGCAATTCAAAATTGGTTGATTTCTTCATGTGGAATTTAAACGAAACATTAATCACTCCTCAACAATTTGCCATTCTTTTAAGTAATGACCTTGAATTACCTACACATTTGCAACTGGAAATTACCGAATCAATAATTAAACAAATTGAGGATTATAATTTTGCTTCGTCATTACAGCTTCCACCTAATATTGAATACCATGTGATTATTGATTTATCGGTAAGTTTAAATAAGCAATTATATCAGGACAGGTTCGAATGGGATTTAGCACAGAATGAAGTCACTCCTGAAAAATTTGCAGATATTGTAGTTTCTGATTTGGGCTTATCCTTGGAGTTCAAGCCCGCTGTGTCGCACTCCTTACATGAAATAATTCTTAGATTGAAAAAGGAGATAACTGATGGGAGCTATAATCATGAATTACATAAGTATCAACAGCAAAGCGGTTTAATATTTGAATGTGGTATAAGGATCACAACCGAAAGCAGTGTACATAATGGAAACGATCAATGGGAGCCTATAGTTGAAATTTTAACCCCATGGGAAATTGAAAAGAGAGAAATTGAAAGGGAAAGAAATATTAGGAGATTAAAGAGGGAGAATATGAGACGTGAAGTAGATGACTTTGGTAACAAGAGAAGAGCGTTGTTGAATAGAAGAAGATTTGACGAACTCGAAGGAAATTGGAGAAGTTATTAGAGTAGCAAAACTTGATAATATTTGAAACTTTGTTATACTTTTTAAAGTACGACAACAAAAAACCTATGAGAATATTCCTAATATATACACTTCAACATTTTATCTATTTTCTTAATATTTTTTGGGTAAGTAAAAGTTTCAATGATTACAAGTGGGAAAACATATTCTTACAACCACGAATCTCGATTCTCAGTAGTACTTTAAGCTCAAGCAATATCACATTCATATTAATATTAAAAATTAAAGTTATGTAATGAATAAACCGGCTTATAACAATATTGAAACTTCATTCTGTCGTGTAAAGTCTCTATAAACTAGTTCCAGTTTTTTTTTTTTTTTTTTTTTTCATTTTTATCTTTTCAATTTTGTAATTATTATGGACTATCATTATATCCTTATCCAATATTGTCTTCGTTTATACATATTAGAATTGGATTGAGTATTTACAATTCGAAGGCAATTACTATTCTAATAGAAGCATTTTCAATACTCTACTTGAATGTCTATATTAATTTATATGCATCCGACAGGTTGCATGTGCTTGAAGCTATGAATATTAATGAGGAGCCATCAAGTTGTCAGAAAGTCATTTGAATATTTAATGAGTTTTTGCAACTCATTTCACACTTTCCAAAAGTATTGCAAGGCCAAAATATATTCTTCAAATGTTTCACGTTTTCGGCATATTTGTCACAACCATTTACATCTCTTGAAGTAATTTCTTTAAAGAGGTTACTCATTTCAATATTCATTTCAGTTTGAACAGTGTGCAATCAGTGTATTCCAATATACAATCCAAATTAGCATAAAACTACAAACTAATTACTTGTAAAATCAGCTTCCTTTTATAGTAGAATATTAGGATTACCAAACTCAGCCTTTTACACGCTGTCTACTCTGGTTGATACTCATTCCAGTTAAGAGCATTAATGCTTTGACCAGCAATTCACCTGTGGTCATTCTGATTGTCTTAATAAGGCAATCACTTGTTACATGAGCTCTTTACTCAATAAGTACTTATTGGTTTTGCAATCAGTCTACATTTTCTCAGATTACTTAGTACTCGCGAAATTAATTTTCACGAAATATTGCATATAATATTCATATTCCAATCCATGAAGACAACTCTTAAGTAATTTCTCTAAAGGGAAATTCATTTCATATTCATTTAAGCTAAGCAGTTTAATACATCTAATATATATTACCAATTAGTTACTTCTAAAAACCCAGGCTATCTACATAGCAAATTGACCTTTTATAATACAGAAGATCAGGATTATTTTTATTTCATCCCTTATTAGGAGGAGTAAAACCATAAACCCTTTCTCCATCAAATGACAAAATATTCGACGAAGGACCCAAATGCCGAAATAGTAGTAAGAAAGACACTGTTATAGCATAAGGCGCAAGAAGATGTATTATGGTTTTGCTCCATAAGCTGTTCGCTGCTGATTACAAATATTGTAGATTTATCCTGATTTATCGCGAAATGCTGCAATACAAGTCATTAATTATTGCACCGAATACTTCAACATAGTTCACTTTCTCTGGTGCAGTTTCGTCAAGAAAGCTTACAGGCTATTTCATATAGAGGGTTTCCTCTACAGTTTCATTTAAGAAAGTCGTATCAACATCTTTTATACCATGCTCTCCCGATCGGTAATGCCTCAGTCACTATATCATTGAACTTCTCATTAATTAAGTTGCTAACTATACCCTACACGAAACAGTTATAGCTTCCGCGCCTTCTTTAGCTCCATATCTTAGAGCTGCAGTAAAGTGGGGCACACTTGTGCTGAGAACTACATTTAGTCAATTGGCTGCGTTCTAACCAGTTGTTAGCGTGGTTGGCATCACTATGTGTTCGGTATCAGCATACAACTCGTCTAATGCAGCCACGGCGTACTGCAGCTGGTCCTTAAACTTTAAACCGGTATATGTTGGATTGCTGACGTCGACTTCATATGTCGTAGATGTGTTGTTATTGTCTATAATTCACCAATAGTTACAGTGTCATTAGCATCAATAGTTAATGACCTTTTGTACCCGGTGTGGAAAACTGCATGTAGTCGTGCAAATAAATAGTCCGTTCGCATGTTTGCAGGGCAAAAAGGCAAATCCTGTTAGAGTGATTACGACCGTTAGTGTGGAAATAATAATTCTAAGCAACACGTAGAAGAGATCCAGATTTTCCCTTGGATCCAAGGTTATTGTTATCTGGGATTCTCCTGTCGAATCCTAACGATATCTATAGGTAATTTTTTTTTTTGAGAATTCTAACGAAGCCTCTTGGTTCTTGCTAGATCTCTTCAGTTATACTGCTGGCACGTGCCGAGAGCCTGTAACATAATTCAAAGCCTGTGTTTCAGGGAGGATGAAGACGATGTTGGAGACCAAATATTATATTGAAGTTTAGTCGTATCGTTGTTTAATGAAACTCAAGCTGCTTGTGAGAAATTAGCTTAAATTACCATGAGATTATTATTTTTTGGTTTGAAATGACTCATTATGAACTGTAGATAGTGAAATTTGTTTACTATTTGATTTGATAATGTAAACTAGATTAGATATCTTCATTAAAAGGTAATTTATTCTGAGATATGAGAAATTGCAGATGCCTAGTAAAATTGTAAGTGTCGATTGAATATCGACTTGTGTTAATCAGATAAAAGGTCCCGTTTGTATTGGGTAAGGAAGTGTTCCAAGGGTGGACCGCGCTTTTCTTGTATGTTTTTGATCCTAGTTGATCTGGTTTATGATCCTAGGTTGATTCTGTTTATGAGCCTAGTTTGATCTGGTCTATGATTCTTGTATGTGAGCAATGTGTTTATGTGAGAAGTGTTTCCTGAAAGGTCACGCTTTATTTGTTTATGATCCATGTATGATATTTGATTCAATAGCTAAAGAATAGGTTTGAGGAATAATTATTTGCTGTACCTTAAAGGATAAGTACTGAAATTATTCTGTTATATGGATGTAAGAGAGTGTAAATGTGATATGTTGCTCTCTATATGAAGATGAGGCATCTGGATGATATTCATCCTGTGTTGCTCACTCTTCTAGACAACATCGTTGTATAATTATGTTTGTTGATGATTACGTACCAGACTGTGCGTGATGATGATCCTGGCAATTATAAAGTTCCATAATGTTGCTGATATGGGGTCGCATGTTAATCTGAACTGGGGTATCATCAATGTGATTCTTGAATGCTGGGTAACTCACAAGACGGTGTTCAAGGAAACAATCAGGACACAGATGTCTGTGATAGTATGATAAAGAAAATGGAAGTAGAAATTTCGTAGTCTCTCTGAGGTAACGGTTGAAATTTTCTACTAGATGCGTGCAAAGCTAGACAAGGAGAGTGCATTTATGTAAGCTTTTGTTATATTGTGAAAATCCTGACATATTTGAGTCTGGCTCCTCTACGTTCAGGAGCTTGTTCTTTTCCAAAGGAGGCAATATTATTTGATTATGATTAAAATTTTCTACGATTAAGTGGAGTGTTAATTAAAAGGAAGTCATTAAAGTGCAATTGTGATTCCTTTAGTATGAATCTGAACCTGGGAATTCAGACTAATTTGTTTTTTTTTGAAGATTGTCACATGGTATTATATCACCTGATTGATATCTAATAATATCGGATGTGTCTGGACATTATGATAATGCACCTTTAATGGCCCATTGGGAACTGTATTGATATTGATTATATATTGAAGGTGGATATTTGTTGACTTCTGCGAGAGTGTGTTGATTGAGTTAAGGATATACATGATATGTTTAGTTTCATGGATAATTTGTGAAGTATGAATCAGGCAGACTTGAAATACTACCTGGAGGGCTTGTTGGTGAACTATGCTTTGTATATTTATTATTAATGGTGTCGAGAGAATATTGCTGGGTTTGTTATTGTACTTTTATTTGAAATTGTCAATCTGTCTAATTATGGTAGTTGGTGGATAGATATGTAGGAAATTTGATGAAGCTCTTTTAGTATACTGAGTCCTATGGTTGAATGATTGAATAGAACGTGGATAGGATAGATGTCACTGAGTCGTATCAGTTCATTTAATGTATATAAAAACTGTGGTTAGTGTTGAATTTTAAATGGATAATTTGGAGCTGAAAGTTACCGGTGCATTATGGAGAATAATTGAGACCGAGACTAATATGTATTGCAAATTAACGCGTATGCAAACTAACAGTGTAGCCACAGAATTAAGACAAGTGATTAGCTTGGTTATTAATGATTGATTAAATAATGAATCGAAGTCTAATGTGAGACAGTTATAATATATAAAAATTGGAATTAAAGGGAGATGTTGAAGTATTCTATCAGGGTATTTCTATTTCAATTACTTGCAGCTTTCGAACAATACTGCATATGAGGTTGGCAACTAATTGTGAATGCATGTAATTCTTCTTGTAGTAATTTCACCAGAGTCAATCAGTTCCATATTAATTTCCATTTTAAACAGTGTGTAATCATTTATTCCAATATACAATCTAAATTACTTAACTTCTAAACTAAAAACGAATTCCCTGTACAATCGGCCTCCTTTTATAGTAGAATATTAGGATTACCGCTCAGCTTTATACCCGCTTTCTACTACCCCTGGTACTCAAACCAGTAAAATTCAGTAAACGTGTCCATCACTGATTACCCCTATTGCCTTAATATAGCAATAATTATATGTTACACTCATTTAATTTTACCCAATTGAGCCCTAATTCGATTTTGCAACCAGCTTGCATTTTTCTTAGATTAATTGATAATCGCAAATTTAATTACTAAATATTTCTTCAAATATTTCAACACTTCAAATATTTCAACATTTAACTTGCGCAATTTCTCTGGTTCAGCTTCATCAACAAAGCCGACAAACTGTTTCATGTAGAGGATTTCCTCTACATTTCCATTTAGGAATGCCTATCACGACCATCTGATGGTCCATTCTTCCATTGACAGCACTGTATGCTAGAAGTAGCTTCACGGATTCATATCTGATGACTGTACTGAACGTGGCCAAGTGATCTTCACCCGGAACCTGACTGAATCCTTGGGCTACAAGTCTAGCTTTGTATCTACCATCATCCTTCTTGGTAAATACCCGTCTGTTGCCTATCGCCTTTCGATCCTTTGGCAATGGTACAAGATCCCATGTATGGTTTGAAAAATGAGCACTATCTCACATTCTATTGCAGTTTTCCACTTTACGCATTCATCACTCAACATAGCTTGTTTGTAAGTCACTGGCATACCCTTTTGCTTTGTACTTACAACATATGCATGCGACAAAATATCCAGAGCCACTAGTTACCAGTGAAGAATCTGAGCTAACGTAGGGAGCCTCACACATAGCTTCATATTTATGTTTCTTAAAAGGTTCACTTTTATCTTCAGACGACACTTCCGATCTTCTACGCAGTTTATCAGTAATGGCTTTTCTTCTAGTTGCGAACTTGTCAACATAGTCTTCATCTTCTCCCGAAAAGTGAGGCTTCGGAAGCAGAAATATATTCGATGAGCGGGCGAGATGTTGACCTGGGTGACACACGGGACGGAAATGGCTCAATGACACGAGGAGAAGAAGAAGAAGAAGGAGGAGGAGGGGTCAGCCTGCGCTGAAGACGAGCGTCAGAAGAGCTAGCCACAACTGCGCTCGATGGTGCCAGAAGAATAACATCTGGAGACACACCAGGCTCAGGTTCATTCATATCCGTATCCAGTGAATGAACCAAAGCATTCTCAGCGGACACATCATCTTGGACGGAAGCCAAAGAGTGAGCTGCTGCGCCTGGGGAGTCCAGTACAGTCAAAGACGTGGACCCAGCATAAAGGTATCCAGATCGACTGGATCAATATCCATAGCAATATCGGCAAGCTCAAGCGTAGCCTGAATAACTGGTGCCGAAAAGAACGAAGACACAGGCAGGGGCTTCGTGTCATGAAAGTTGTAAGGAACTTTGTCAGCTTGTTGGAAGGGAAACGCAGATTCATCGAACTTTACATTGTTACTGACTACCACCTTACCAGAGTCGAGATCAAAGATACGGCAGGCATGTTGTGTAGGTGCATAACCGACCATAATTCCCCGAACAGAACGAGGGGACAATTTCGAAGAACGAAAAGATTCAGGAATGTAAGCGTACGCCAAACAACCAAACGGGCGTAATCCAGCCAACTACGGTGGACTGCTGTGTCAGCGCTTATACGGAGTAGCGTTCTGGAGCGCACGCGAAGGTAACCGATTGACGATAAACGCGGCGCAACTAATAGCCCTCAGCCCAGAAACAGAGAAGTGTTTTGGCTGCAAGCATCATAACTCGTGCCTTTTCGGTAAGCGTCCGAATAGCACGTTCACTAAGACCATTTTGATGACTATTGTATGGAACAGTAGTCTGGTGAGTAATTTCGCGCTCAGTAAGATAATGATCAAAGCGAGCAGGCATATACTAACCACCATTGTCGCAACGAAGATTCACCGCACGATAACCACCTTTATTGTGGAAGAAACGTTCCGCCTGCAAAATATACTCAGAAATACACAGAGGGACAGCAGCTTTGGATGCAACCGGATAGACAACCATATACCGAGTATAGTCATCAACAACAACAAGATAATACCGATCATCCGTCAAACTTGCCTCAGGGAAGGGACCACACACGTCAGTGTGTACAAGTTCTAATGGGGCCTTCACAGGACTACTCCCAGTAGTCGATTTCTTTGAAAGAGAGTGTGTAGCTTTGCCACGAGCAAACGCTTCACAAATGGTACCAGGATCGGTTGATTTCAATACAGCCTCGCGATACGGGGATAGTGCTTGCAAATAGCACGCTCAACGGCGGCGTCAGGGAGGCCAAGATGAGAATGAGCATTAAAGCTCGCATTCAAAACACTACTAGATGGCACAGGTACAAGCTTAGGACGCAAAATAAACTTATAAAGGCGACCGTGCTCAGGACCAACGAGAGTAGCGACCTTAATGTCTAACCGATACTCGTGGACTGCATCGCGCAGAAACCGGAACAGCGCGCCATGCAGTGTTGCTTTGGAAGTCGAAATAAAGTTTCGGTTACACGAAGGCACATACTGGACATCAGTGAGACTAAGAAAAGTACCGCTCAGCAAGGCAAACATAAGGGTCCAGTGATGTCAAACTTCGTGGACGAGTCAAGTCCAGCAATCGACCCAGTAGTGTCCGAAAAATCACGTAGGAGCTTCTTCTGGTGCGTAATATGGAGTCTCGCATCAGAAGCAAGATAAAAATCCTCAAGAGAATGTGCTGGGACTCAGTAGCCATCCAAATGTCACTGCTTACAGGAGGAAGGGGATGTGATTCATTAGTATTTCCATCAATACCGCCATCCCGTCTGGGTTTCCGATAGTCAGAATCATTGACTGACAGACAGACACGAGATTTGTGGCCAACACCACCACACTTAAAGCAAACATTCCTAGATTGTATAGTAATCCTAGGACGCGTTTTCAGAATCGCAAACCTGTGCCAGCACGGGTTGGCTCAATAACATTGCTTGCTTTAGCAATAGCAGAGCCCAATTGCTTCTTGATAGTGGCCCAAGTGAACCGTAAAGGGTGATCCTTATATACAAGGAAAAGCTCTTTACGCAACGTGATGTCGCAGACTGCTTCAAAGCACCAGATTCGTTGTTCTTCGGATAGAGGAAGAACATCAGGATTTGCCTTCTCAAGTAGCGTCATTTGTCAAGCAAAGACAAGGTCAGTGTAAAAAGCCCATTGTACAAGCCCAGAAGCATTTCAGCTGCTTGCTGCTTTGTCATTTGACCGTAGTCATCATAAATACATTTCCAAATGTTAAGACCGTCAAGCTGCTTCTCAGACCGTAGTGATGAACTAAAGTGCTAGGAAGCGCATTTCTTAACAATTTACCAGTAACCTGTTGTACAATGAGAAGATCCTCGCCTTGTCTCTCGTTGCCAACCCACAAACATCAGGGATGTCATCAAATCGTCCTTCAAGGACCATATCCAAACCGCAATGATATTGCTTCAGTTGGATGATCACCATATCAGCCCATTGTTTGTAATTCACTACTCCAGCCAACTTACTTTCGTCAGGAACAGTAAAGTTTGAAAAGAAACTTATAACCTCTTGAAGTAATTTCACCAGAGTCAATCAGTTGCATATTCATTTCCATTTTAAACAGTGTGCAACCACGTATTCCAATATACAATCTAAATTACTTTTTTTGTATATAAATGTCTACTCGTGGAAGATCTTTCGACCTCCTTTTATAGTAGAATATTAGGATT
>JAKTZG010000026.1:0-103285 GCA_030578795.1 Debaryomyces prosopidis | reverse complement strand
TGTGTATATATATAGCGTGTTGCAAAAGTTATACATCAGTGTTGCAAAACTTGATGTATAAATAGAGTAGAATATTCCTCAAGTCTCAAGAAAGAGAGTAAGGAAATTAGGAACTAATTATAGGTAGTTAAAGTTAGTTAGTTAGCTAAGAGTAATAAAGTAAGTTAGCAAGTTCTATAAGGTCAATAGAACATATATATTAGGTAGACATAAATAATTACCATATTAGTACCCAGTTTCCTTACATATCTTGTAAGAGAACACAAGCATATATATATTGTGTATATATATAGCGTGTTGCAAAAGTTATACATCAGTGTTGCAAAACTTGATGTATAAATAGAGTAGAATATTCCTCAAGTCTCAAGAAAGAGAGTAAGGAAATTAGGAACTAATTATAGGTAGTTAAAGTTAGTTAGTTAGCTAAGAGTAATAAAGTAAGTTAGCAAGTTCTATAAGGTCAATAGAACATATATATTAGGTACACACAAATAATTACCATATTAGTACCCAGTTTCCTTACAAACCTTGTAAGTGAGCAAAGAATATATATATATAGTATAATATTCTATTAGAACATATATATTAGGTTCATATAAATAATTTCCATACTAGTCCCAGTTTCCTTACAACCTGCTTACAGGTAATAATAGATTACATAGATCAGCCTTAATTTTTCATTTCAAATCTAGTATAGAGTAATTCTCATTGAATAAGCTCTATAAAGATATATCTTTCTGATGATTCTTCAATTTGTCGTAAATTAGATTTTAAATTTTAAATTTTAAATTTAATTTATAAGTTGTAAAAGTACTAAATAATTATAATGTATGAAATTAAATCTCGTTCTAATAAAATAAATTCAAGAGCTAATAATAGGATACAGCAATAAAATAAATGAATTTTACTATTCTTTTGTTTTGGTTACACATATACAAAGTTTGTGCTTCGAAATAGCTATTAGTAAGAATTAATTTATTTAATTTTTGGGTGCAAAAAGAAAATTTATTGTATATCTGTGGTTGACATTAACAATTAATAATTAAATTTCAGATACAAGAAGAGATATTATACGATGCAAACAATGTATAGACTTCAAACATATTTATTTATTTCCTTTATCATTAGAGTGGTTCTCAGCATCAGTATTGCTGAAGAAAACCAGACAATTCCAACTAACATCCACTCATTAAAAGGTAAGTAAAAACTGTCCACAAGAGCACAGAGTTCAATTATTCTGACATACAACAGCTATTAATGAAAAAAATTTAAAAGGAGTTTCCAGCTCTTCCAACCTGTCAAATAGTGAAGATATCGAAAATTCATACGAAAACCATAATCCTGATGAAAAAATTCCTGATAAATGTGCTAGAGAGATTAATCATATTGAAAGTTTTGCAGACATGAACGAAATTAGAGATTGCAAAATCATTACTGGAGACATTGTTATCAATAATTATAAGGAACCTATTATAGAGTTTGGTGACATAATGAATGTATTTGGAAATTTAGATATACAACGTGCATCAAGTTTGGTCAGAATTGAGGCAGACAACGTTCATAGAATCGGAAACAGATTTATATTAAAAGACTTGACTTCACTTAATTCAATTTCTTTCGCATCATTGCGATATGTAAAGGGAATAGAATGGAAAGTATTACCAATTTTGAATGTTGCTAATTTCGGTAATGCAATAAAAGAAACCGAAAGTGTGACAGTTTCAGACACCTCTTTAGTTGAATTTCCAGGTTTCTTATCTAGTAACTTGGAAACTTTAGATATAAACAACAATAGGTATCTTGAATCTATTCATTGTAATGTTGAAAAAATCACTGGAAGATTACACATTGCCGCTAACTCAAGAGATGTTCAAGTTTCATTACCTAAATTGCAGTCTGCTAAAAATGTAAGCATCCACGAAGTTCTAGATCTTGACTTAAATAATCTTGAAGAGATTGAATCGTCCATCGACTTTGTTAATAACCTTTTTATAAATTTGAATTTGCCTGTTCTTAAATCTATCGGAGGTACTTTAAGCTTGTTGAAAAACGAAAACCTTGGTAAAGTTGAATTCCCTAATGTAACGGAAATTGGTGGTGGGCTAATGATCATTAATAATACTAAAATAGATAGGATTAATTTTTACCCTAAACTAACAATTATAGGGGGAGGAATCGAGTTAGTAGGTAATATTAAGGAAACAAACTTGAAGAACCTTAAATTAGTTAAAGGGAGCGCAAAAATAAAGTCTAATGATAGCTCATTTGATTGTACCAAGTGGACTAAAAGTGAACTTAGTTCAGTAATCAGAGGTGGTAAGATAGAATGCATTAATGCCAATAATGAAAGAATAACAGCTGATACTCCAACTGAAGGAGGCAATAATGAGTCCACGGATAATGATGACGAACATAGCATAAAACTAGCTTCGAAAGGTATGACTTTGGATGCGAAAACAAAGTTTAAATATATCTTACTCTTATATATTTTGAAGGCAATCATTTAGACTAAGATATACATTAATATTCTTCTATCCATTTATTTATTTGTTTCCCTTATTAAATAAGTCGCTGAATTACAAGCAAACCAAAATCATTCCACTTTTCTCTAGAATCTTGATATTAGCTCTTATAGATTTTTTCATTCACTATATAATTTTTAATATCAGGAGTCACTTTATTAAACCATTCTTTATTGTTATGACTAATATTAGATCTTATATTCGAAGAGCTTATTTTACTTAATTCTAAGGATTCGTTGTGACTTAGAAAAATATTAGAAGACCAATGATTAGGGACTCCATCTATAATACCATTTGCAATAGAGCCCAAATATTCAAATTGTTTTTCTAATGAAATGGAACCATCAGATCTAGTAAGACAGAAAAGATCTGAAGTTTCAAAAAACCCACGTAGCGCAGTTTCCAAATTAGCAGGAACATAATACTTCGGATTTAGGATTCTGATTAACGTGTCAAATCCAACTAAAAATGATAGCCGTATGCTCGACATTGAAAGCTGTTTATCATTATTGAAATACGAGCAAATTGCTTTTGATTTATCGACAAATTTAGCATGATTGGTTAATCCCACTTTAACATGAACTTTCAATGATTCATGAATATGGTCGGCTAATTTAAACATCATATCAATTCTCTGATGAAATGACGCTGGCTGAGGAATTAATTTATCTGCATTATTAACTGATAAAAGGAGCAAAACCATCTTACTATCTGATGATGAATCATTATAGTTATATTTTAGTGATTCCTTCACTAAAGCATAGTGTCCTAAATGTGGAGGATTAAAGGACGAATCAAGGACACAAATACGTCCTATTCTTCCGGTAAATACATTTGATGGAGTGCTGTAAATGATTCTAAAAGCCGATTTACTATTTATAAATTCTTGCAATAATTTTGACATAGATAATTAAATAATGTTTATATATAATTTGGTGAGATCGCTTGTGATATTGCATATATTGAGATCCATTATACACCTATATTTAATATTTTATTATACAACTCCCGTTTTGACGACATATTTAAAGTTCATCATGATTATTAGAGCCAGCAATGTCTATTAACTCAGCAACAAAAACTATATCTGTTAGTACTCTATTATTAGAGAGGTATTCGAAAATCAGGCACAAAAAAACATACCAAGAGTTGCTTTTGCAGGGATGGGACCGACGCCTCTATCACCATACGCTAAATGGGAAGGGATGGTCAATTTTCTCTTTTCACCAATACACATTCTAGTCAATCCTTGATCCCATCCTTGGATAACCTGACCAATTCCCAATTGAAACGAAATAGGCTGTCCTCTAGAATACGACGAATCAAATACGGTTCCATCTTCTAATTTTCCTTCGTAGTGGACACTAATAAGATCACCAGGTTTTGATTTAACTTTGCATTTATCATCAGGTACCGAAGTCAAAATGCCTATTTTGTTAGTACGTCAATATAATTGAAATATCTTTATACTACATACCAATTTGAAGCTCACTTGCGATAGCAATTGCTGCAAGGAAGAACAAGTAGAAAGATCTTAATAACATGATTTGTCGGACGAAGAGGATAATGCTTTTTACTTTATTATGATGTTGGAAAATTAAGTCGCAGTGAATTGAAGATTGCGATCAAATGACATTAAAACACAGTAGATATAGCTCTCATCTTATAGCGCATATCTATTACAGAAGAGTCATTATGATAATAATCTATTGTACAAGTATATAATTAACCTAACTAAATATTTTCAAAGTAATTTTATACAAAATTTATACCCTTCGTAAATTAAACCCCATAAACCAAACACATAAAGCAAACAAATAGATAAAAATATTAATTTACAAAACAACGACCATTTTCTAACTCATCAATGGTCGTTTCAATTATTTCGTCATCATCATCGTCTTCGACCAATTCAATAGTAGCGTACTTAATCATGTCCCACCTTTTCCAGAATGAAATAACGTCAGTTAAATCATCAGAATCAACGAGGTCTTGCAAAAAGTACTTTGCCTTGGTTAGACGATCCTTCAATGCTTGTAGCGAAGAAGAATTCGATTTATCACCTGTGGATGCAGTTGAATTCTGTGATTTTGCAATTTCAAAGTCACTTTCATAATCAGTAATATCAGTAGTATTACCAAGATAGTCTTCATCGTCAGTTGCAATAGACGAAGGCGTATTGTAGCCATACACCTCATCCTCGACAGATGTAGTCACGTCACAATATCTTGCCCATGCTTCATCGATTGCACCAACTAAGTACTCAAAACAACGGGAGCGTGAAGTCTTATCATCACTAGAGACAATCTTTTTTCCAAGATCCGACGCCGAACTCATCTTTCTGGTGCTGTTAATGAGAGTACATCCACTGGCGGACGTACTGTCGTTGGCGTCATTATCCTCCTCGTCGTCACTGTATTTCGAGACTGCTCTGCACAACTCAGAGTCCATGCAGAATGATACTCTTGTCGAAGCCCTTCTCTTGGCCTTTACTTGATCAGCATTGTAGCACGACTGCTCATCAGAAGAATCGTCATTTTGATCGTCAGATGAGGAATAACAAGCAACTGACGTAGGTAAAAGACTTCCACATACCCTTTTCGATATCGATGGACCCTGAAATGAGCTGCGACGCTTAGTTGCTTTGTTGTTGAACAATGGTGAACATAAAGCCATATTAATTCTTATGTTCTTGTAGTAGTGTTGATTATATAATTATATCGTAATCAAGTGCGAATCCAATTGTCGTGTGATTACCTCAAATATACAACCACAAAATTTTCAGCACTAGCAATGCACAAACTTGAAAAACGTTTGGTATGGATGTGCCGGCAAATAAATGTTCTCCCTGAACGTACCAATAAAGGTGTCAGCAAACAAATGGGCGGCTAGATGAAACTAAAGATTCGGAAAAAGCCTGTTAATCAATCTATCAATAATATATGAGTATTCAATACCGTTATATTATTTTATAGATGAAAAAATAGTATATGTTAATATAAATAATATGTTATATATTAAATATACCTATAATAAAGGAGGTTTGAAATGTGTGAATAAGAACTAAAAACTGGGAAAATTAAATCCGGATTTCTGAATGACTTTAATGTAATGACCCAAAATTCAGGAATAAGCAATTTATTTAAGACTGGCATGGAAAAAGACCGGGTAACAATTTCAGCAGTTACCCGCATGTAATCGATACTTGTTATTGGTCAAGTTTTGGAAAGGCCTGCCCAAATAGGAGATACTTTTCGTTCTTCATACCTTAACGGGATATAATATTACATAAGTAGAATACACTTGCTAATTCAGAATTAGATGTAAATGCCAGCACCTAACACTTTTGAGGGCCTGAGTTGTTAGCAGACGTGTGCTATATAGTGGCTACATTAGCCTAATGCAACCAATATATTATATATGGTCAGTAAAAAGGAGATAGACCATTGTAGAGACCTAGTAATTACAGTAAATTGAAATTGTCTTTTTCAAATATTTCTAATAGTGATATTGTATGTTCATTTTGGCTGCGACTATGCACAACTCTTAAGAAATCTTTCAAAATTCGTCTAAAAACTGCTCTGCAATCTTCAACATTGATAACGAATTGTTAGACGACGCAGAATGTACAGGAGTCTTCAAGTTTGAATTGGAATCAGAATTTGAATTGAACGAATGACTTGATGATGAGGATAACGGTACCGCTGATTGCGAATAGAATTTCGAGTACCTGGGATCAGTCTTCTTGTCAATGGTGGTTTCCCCACCTGCGTATTTAAGAAGAATATATTCAGCCATTGCTTTCCGCCAAGATGAGTCGGTAGAGTGATTCTTTAGTTGCAGAGACATATAGCTGTTGGAAGATGTCATTTCGTCATACAACTGATTTAGCTGCAACTGATTTTCGCGGGTATCTCTCTCGTATCCATACTCGTAACTGGCAACCTTTTTATTATCTAAATACGATTCCAACGATCTCATAATTTTAATTATGAATGACAAAAATTTATTGGCATTCTTATTATTGACAATAAATAGCTGATCATTTATAAACTTCTGGTACAATAATTTGCTTAATGGGATGGTTAGTTTTAAGCCCATGAATAGCAATTTAATTATTATAATGATGCACAGTTGCAATTTGTCAACTAACATGTCATTATCAATATCATCATTAGTGATATGATTGTTAATCTCCCCATTGACAGGCATGAAGTTGTTCCCTGTAGCAATATATGTTCCTTCTTGTTCATAGCAGAACTCTTCCCTCAACTGTGTGAATAACGCAACTTTTGTATCATAATCTAACGATGATAAGAGTGAATCAACTGATAATTTGTCGTCTATTGTTCTTACAACCTGGTCAATTTCGTTGTTAGCAGCATCAAATGACTCTTTGGATGTTGACTCGAGATCCAGTCCTTTGTCAAATTCAGAGTCTTCCTTCTTGAATGGAGTAAAACGCATTATATTATTACATGCTATGCCAATAATATTAGAAACATCCATGATTTTGTCTTGGAGCTTGTAATCGTATACATCCAACAAGCCTATAACGTTTCTTTTTAAGTCATTTGACGGATCTTCTAACACAACATCAATATTTTTGTCCACCAACTCATCAAATTTCTTGTTCTGCTCATTAAGGTATCTTTCGATTCTTAATGCCTTCATATCGCAATCTTCATTCTTCTCTTCTACGGTACTAAGCATTTTAGACAGCCCAAACTTATTCTCTGAATTATAGGATTTATTCAGATTAAGCAGAGACTGAATAAGCGTCTCGCTCGTCTCACTGCCCTCACTCCTTAATCTGTCAATAGTTTCATTACTCTTTAATCTGTTAATCGGAGACGCCTCAATTGAGAAGTCATCAAACGTATCGCAGTAATTTAAACAGCTCAAGTCTACAGTCGGGTCGACCTTGCTATCCTTCGCCATTTGTCCATAGCGGTTACTTATTATTCTATTATGAATCGTATCTCGAGGTGATCTTTCAGCGGCAGTAGTTATTTCAAGTGATGAGAACGGCTCTTCAATTCTATCTTCCTTCTCCTGCCCAATTAATGCCTTGGGGAGATAACCAGAATACGGCATTTTCCGTACCACTTTACCTAGTACTTCTCTAACGAACATGATATTTTATATGGTATTAGGGTTATTGTATGTGTTATGGTTTACCCAACAAGTGGTAGTATTTTAATTTGAAGTGTGATAAAATATATTTTTAAGACTCATAAATCACATGCTTACGCAGCAATCATTTGCAACTATTAGGACTAATGAGATTTGTATATGAATGAAATGGTAGAAATAACTCATATTTTTCGTAATTAAAACACAATTTAAGCATGTCATCATTTGTAATCAAGTATATTACGAACAGAGTATTCAAGGATAATCAATGGACCAAGTTCGGAGTGGAAGATCCGTATTATGAATATGTACCAATTGATGTAGAGAAGAATGAAAAAGTGAAATACAAAAAAGTTCCTAGGAGAATTCCAGATGGATTGTCAAAGAATGATGAAACAATATTACATAAAGTGAAGAAGAAAGCATATAGGTATGATATGTGGTTTTCTTTTCTAGGAATCAAGTTTGGATTTGCTAATGTTGTTGGTATAATTCCGATTGCTGGAACTTTAGTTTCTACGTATTGGTCATTGACTCTTTTGCAGACAGCAAGACAATTGGACGATGGATTGCCATTGGACTTGCAAATATTATTTTTGTTAAATATTGTGATTGACTTTTTGTTAGGGTTGATACCAATAGTCGGTGATTTAGTCGAAGTAGGCTATAAGTCTAACCTGAGAAACTTCCTCTTGTTGGAGAAACATTTGACTCGTGTTGGAGAGAAGAACATGGGTATCATTGGAGAAGATGAGGTGAGGCCAAACTTCATCAACGACAAAGTCCAACCGTTTGTAGATACTAAAGTGAAACCAGGTGCCATAAAAGCTGGCGAACAAATAAAGTCGTATATACATTCAGGGTCCGAGTCTCCTAATGTTTCTGCATTGCGCTCTCTGCCTGCGACAGTAAAATCACACCCGACAACAGTGACTACTTCGTCGTACGAAAGTCCTCTTTCGCTCAGGGGTGAAAAGATTGACAGATCTAGTGAGGATACTAAGTCTATAAGAAGCTTATCTTCCACTTTGGGTAAAAAGGTTGATAATGTTGACCCTGATGCAGATGAGAAGTTTTTGTCTCACCATGTTGTCAATCAATAATCATATTTGATACCAATATTGTTGACATGTATATCATTAAATATATTTTAGTGAATAGACATATGACTTAGATATTTTAGGCTGAAAATCTCGATTAATTTTAGATTTTTTTTTGTCTCGCTATATTAAACACGTTTAGAATAAACACTATTTAACATAATTGTTAGGAATTTAGATATACACAGAATGGTCGATAAAGACAATGACAAGGAGTCTGAAAACATACCACTTCAATTGGAAGAGGTGATTAATGAAGGTAATGGTATATTGGATGGTGGTTTACTAGAATCTACTACTGGATCAAACGGCGCAGTCGCTAACTTTGAAGATGATGAAACCAATGACCGAATCACTTCAGATAATACACAAATTGAAACTTCTAACCAGCATAAAATTTTATCTAATGGACATCGAAAAGAGGATATTTCTCTTGAAATGACTACTAAAGATGAACATCTTAATGGTGGCGTGTCGGATCTTGGTGATAATAAAGATACGCCGTCAGGAAAGTCGATGGACGGAATATTGAGTGTATCAGACAGTATAATTCAGGACAAGGAGCCGGAACTATCGGAACAAGAGGTAAATCCGAGCTTACACAGCTTGATGACTGCGTGTCAACAGGGTGATCTAACAAAAGTTAGTGAACTAATTTCTAGTGGGGAAGTCAAAGCAAGCGATACGTTTAGTGACGGCATTAGTGCCTTGCATTGGGCAGCTATAAACAATAGGTTGACTATAGTTAAATACTTAATTGAGAATGACCATTCTAAAGCAGATCCAAATGTATTAGGTGGTGAATTAAAAGCATCCCCGTTACACTGGGCATGTCGTAACGGATTAGTATACATTGTTGATTATTTGATTGTCCATACAGATGCAGATCCAACATTGAGGGATTCTCAGTCATACAATGCATTGCATTTAGCAGTCCATAGTTCAAACATTACGTTGGTTATTTACCTCTTGCTAAGCTGCTGCGGATCCACATCCACGTTTAAACAAATATATGTGGATGAACCGGATAATTGTGATCGTACTAGCTTGCATTGGGCTGCCTACCAGGGAGATATATTAACTATTAACGCATTATTGAGATTTGGGGCTGACGTTTCCAAAATCGACAAAAATCTATTTATTCCTTTGCACTGGGCATTTATGAAAGGTTACAAGACAGTATTGAAAGTTTTAGTAAGTGCAGGGTCTAACATATTTTCAAAAAACGACCAGGGTAAGGATTCTTTTGAAGTTGCCAAAGATATGAATTGTTATGATACATGGATAAAAGTGTTAAAGGAATCTGGAAGAAATCCAAAAAATAACTATGAAATGAAGACTATTTATTTAAATCCAAGAATTGGCAAATTAATAACGTTTTTTACCCCATATATCGTTTTACCGCTAATGCTCCAGATCTGTTCTTTTTATAATGGGTTTGCAATCCCTAAATTATTTCTTTCTCTGTTATTGTTTGCTGGATCAATTTATATTTTACAGAAATTTGTCATACCAACTTACTTGGTGGAAGAGAAAGCTGTTCCAAAATCTCCGTTATTAGCAGGAATTTTTTCAGGTACAGCGTTTTGGTGTATTGTAACCTGGGTTTTTAATATATTGCCTTGTCTTTTTTACAAGAAGTTCATTACCAATATTGCTTTGGCGGCAATCATATATTTATTTTCTTGGTCTTTTTTTAAAGCAATGTTTATTAACCCAGGCTACGTGCCGGTTCCGAGTGATAATAGCGTCATCCTTGATCAAGTGAAGGATTTAATCAAGATAGGAAAATTTGATACTGACAACTTCTGTGTCAATACTTTTGTTCGTAAACCATTAAGATCAAAATACTCCAGGTTTAATAGGAAATTGATTGCTAGGTTTGATCATTATTGCCCATGGGTATATAATGATATAGGGGTCAGGAATCACAAGTTATTCGTGGTATTTATTTACTCTTTAAACCTTGCAGTTCTTCTTTTTACGCACTTATCTATTAGACTATTCAAAAATACAGAAAAAAGTGGTGGTTATGACAGCGATGATGAATCTCAAAACTGCTGGCTATTATCAGATGAATTATGTGTCGGCTATAGATCTCATCACTTTCAATTTAATTTAATGGTTTGGTGCTTAATTCAATATATTTGGATAGCCTTCCTTTGTTTGGTGCAAACTTTCCAAATTTCCAAAGGGTTAACAACTTGGGAATTCAGCTCATTGAATAATAAATTGCAAACTCATAATGGCTACAACCATTCAACTTTACCAAAAGACTTTGCTTTGACTTCATCTAATCCTAATATATACAACTCTCCTACACAAAGTAATGGCTTTAGTATATGCTTGAAACTAGTTGGCTTAGATCAAGTAGTATTAGCTATTAAGTTGGGTGTTAAGTCATTTTTTTCGCATACTTCAAGTGTGGATACATACGATCCCTTAAATGAATTTGAGATTCCAACAGACTACGGATTTAAAACGAATTGGTTAGATTTTTGGTTCATTGGCAACATAGAATGGAGAAATATTTTCTATTTACCCATAGAGGGTGAGAATAACTTAAATCAGACTGTTGTTGATTATTACAAATTATATGACTACCCTCCAAAACTAGCTGACGTGGAAGCTTGATATTTAGAGAATAAAAGTTAATCATGGATTTTTAGTGATGTAAGAGAATGAGTATATATATGCGATGTGTTTGAACCTACCGAGATCTGAACATTCCTCAGTTATTAAAACAGAACGAACCCTTACAAATGCGAGTGAAGTAAACGGATGTTTATTCAATATATAGGATATTTAGGTCGACATAACAACATTGATAATGAACTATAGTCACTATTGAAATAAATTTCAAAGTAACTTGTCAGACAGCCACTTACACCCACCCTAGTTTAAAACATCCGAAGAAGCATATAAAAAAGGGTAAAGATCATCGCTCCTTTTGTGAAGATGAGGAATAAATTCCAAATCTTCAAGATAAAAGGCAAACAAATAATAGATGACCGAATCGCTAAGGATTACAGACAAGCTAAATATAGTTCTCACTTTGAGGGTATAAAGGTATCTCACTCATCAACCAAGTTGGATTCAGTGGCTCTTTTGAAGAGTCAAAGAGGGACGTGACCTATAGAAATGATCCTATGAAGTACGTCGACAAAGAAAAAGAACCAAATCCAGCAAATTCCTTTAGATTACTGTACTTAAATAGTTTTTCATATGGTTGCGAACACGGACATCATTTTTAAAAGTTTTTTTATGATAGGGCACCGTTATACCGGGTAACAGTTATTATATGTATGGTGTATTTAGGGTTATATGTGTATATGATATATGATTCAATATGTTTACTAGTTAACGAAAATGTCATGTTTAAGAAGGGAGATGTGTATCTTGACAAGCTAGAATGCCCGGAAATACGTAAGAACAAAAAGTGTACAATCCTCAATTGTATATTTAACCATGGATCTGCGTCGAAGGAACATAATCCTAGGAAAAGGTCTCTAGAGAGTGATGAATTACCCAAAGTAGCTAAAAAATTAGATCAGTCAGAAAAGCCTAAAGCGAAAGTACGAAAAGCACAAGATACAGCTTATACTATCCCTAAAGCTATAAATCATTTACAAATACCCAGACCAGTTAGGACAATAAACGTGAAAAAGATTGCTAAATACTTTCTCGGTTTGAATCATGTTACACCAAATAAAGATGCAATTGGAAAAGAATATGAGATTGCCGACAACAGTAATAACTTAGAGCAATACAATGCTTCTATTACTAAATTATTAGAGGAAAACAAAGAAACAAAGGCCGAAGACCCAAAATTTATATTACCAAAAGAGATCAAGCTGGCAGCACCGGCAACGATTCAAGTACGGAAAAAGTTTATCCAAATCATGGTTGATACATTGAAATCGAATGACCCTAATACAAAAACACCAATATTAAGGGCCACAGAAGAAGAATATAAAGTGGCTACTGCGAGCACACCAAACACTTATTCACAATTGATTAAGAGGAAAATTTATGAATTGAGTAATCCTGAGAAATTTGAAACGAAAACTAAAAAGCTTACAGATTCAGAATATCTTACTAAGATAGAGGAATTAGTTATACCACGAGAAACGCTCATCAAATTTGGATATATCATGAATATTCCGGACCCAATCGTGCCGGACAATGTTAGAACATGTAGAAGATGCAACAACGAATTCAAGTTACAAGATCAATTAAAACCTATACAATGCCATTATCACCCTGGAAAAGTAGTTAAGAAGGACACATTCAATAAAATATATGAATGCTGTGGAGGTGTTGTTGGCAGCGAGACAGATAGCTGTGAAGTATCAGAGCATCACGTCTTTTACTGGAATAATCCTGGAGAAATGCAATATGCTTTACCATTTCGCCCGACGACTGAATTATTTGGCATGAATGATCAAAGTTTTAAAATCGTCGGCATTGATTGTGAAATGGGGTTTACTACTAGAGGTTTTGAATTATTGAGAATTACAGCTGTCGATTTTTTCAGTGGTGAGGATATTATTGATATTTTGGTCAAACCAAAGGGTGAGGTTATAGATCTTAATACCAAATGGTCTGGAATTGCAGAAATAAAGGAAGAGGCTATGAATTTTGAAGATCTGATTCAACTTCTAGGTGAAGTTATTGATTCTAACACTATTTTAATTGGTCACGGACTCGAAAATGATATGAATGCCATGAGACTAATACATGAGAAGATAATTGACACTGCTGTGTTGTATCCAAAGCACAAGACATCTCCTAGATTCAGATTTCCTCTTAAATATTTAACTTTTAAATATTTGGGAAGAACCATTCAAACTGGAGAACATGACAGTAGCGAGGATTCTCTAGCGGCTATTGATGTGGTAAAATATTTCATAAATCAAAGTTCGTAGCCGGTGTGACATACGATATATTGAACGGTTGCAAAATATACGTTCTTACATATTAGTCTAATTTAAACATTAAGAAACAATTTCCTCGATATATTTTGAGATATTACATATTTAAATAATTATTCCTAGCATTCATTAATTCTTTTTATAACATAACCTTTATCAGCTACTACTAGTTGTAATTCATAAAATCTTTTCTTAATTAGCAAGTTTTTATATACTAATTAGTCTGCCATTTGGTAATCATGTCAATTATCGCATACCTTTATCCTTTTAGGAAGGAGAAAAAGCCAGTTTTTTGCAATCTGCGCGATGATCAAGTGATTATGTATAACCCCACGATATTGCTACAAAAATAGCTATCCTTTTTCGATTTATCTAGATAAAATATTCAAGATAAGGATATGTCGTTGAAAGTAGTCATATTGATAGGAGGTGAAACCACTGGTACAAGGTTCAGGCCTTTGTCAATGGATACTCCAAAAGTATTATTTCCAATTGCAGGCAAACCGTTGATAGGCCATATAGTTCAAAAGATAGCACAATTAGGGGTAAATAGATTAATTGATGTTTTTCTCCTTGGATATTTTACCGATTTGAAGCCGTTTGATGATTATATTGCAGAAGCTAAGAAAGAATTTTCTAACTTGAATATTAAATATTTAACAGAACCTTATTCTATGGGAACTGGAGGAGGGCTTTATTATTTTAGGGATGAAATATTTGGTGATGGCACCTGCAAAAAATTATTAGTTATTCATGGAGATGTTGTGTGCAACTATCCTTTCAAAGAATTGATCGAATTCTACGAAAATAGCAATGCAGATTCTGTGATCTTAGGTATTAATCCCTTAGTCCTTATGAATAATTATCAAAATAAGACACAGATACAGAATCATACTTCATTCAAGGTATACGATAATATTGATACCTTTAGTAAATATGGAACAATAATCGCCAACAAATCGGACTCTAAGATTGTTCATTACGTTGAAAAGCCCTCTTCTAATTTTTCAGAATTTCAATTGCAAACAGAATATAACACTCTTATTAATGGAGGAGTATATGTTTTTGATAAGAGTATATTAGAATTCCTTGCAAAGTCCCAGAATCATAAATCTTCGAAGTGCAAAGAATACGATAGGCACAACCTAGACAATGAATTGATTAATTCCAATGTACTCTCACTTGAATTGGATGTTTTGAAGTTTTTGCCTGATGCGAAGAATCAGTTCTTGACTTATAAATCTGATAGTTTTTGGTATCAATTGAAAACTCCTATCTCTGCTTTATTTGCAAACATATTTTTCTTAGAAGAATACAAGAAAAATGCTGCTTGTAACGATTTAGAAGAGCCCTCCGATACGATCATTTCCCCGGTTAAAGCCTCTAAGTTTTTAACAGCTTCAGAGAATTATAAAATAGGACCAAATGTATCACTTGGTAAAAATGTTACAATTGGAAGTGGAGTTAGAATTAAAAATAGTATCATTTCAGATAATGTTACAATTGGCGACAATTCGTTTGTAGCAAATGCGATCATTTCTAAAGAAGTTAAAATTGGAAGGTGGTGTCGTATTGAAGGTACATTCACTAATGATACGATAAGCAAGGACATTAGTCAAGTCAAATCCGATGGCTATTTTAAGCTTATCAATAACATAGTGGTTTTATGTCAAAATACCACCGTGAATAATCAAGTTCATGTCTACAATTCGATTGTTTTACCATATAAGGAATTAAAAAGTGACGTGAAATACGAAATTATTATGTAATGGATGGGAGGTATAGCTCATATAAGCTAAGTCATCAATGTAGTTGAAAGTGTCGCCTGATAAGGCTATTTCATTTGATTTTACTGAACATATCTTTAAAAATGATGATGCACAACAACTAAGACATATACCTATTTTATTTTTGGAACGAATAACATCTTGAATTTCAATAATGTTTTTAAGTGTAGTCTTGTAGAATTATGTAAGTAGCATATTAAACTGTGTTGGCTTTGAAATTGTTGCTTGGTGTATAGATGCAAAAAAAAAACGATTGCAACAAGACGCGATCTTCACCCAAAACGCGATTAAGGTGTTTTGATAATGAAATCAAATGGAATTTAACCAATTTATTCCAGAAAATTATTTTATTGAACTTTCTTTAGATAAGCTGAACATGTCGCTGAAGCTAAAGAAGCCATCCACTCCAAATAAGAATGGTAACAAAGTAAACGGACTTTCTTCAGGAAGTGGATCCAAAAAGAAGCAGCTGTCTCTCATGTCATTCTTCAAGCCCGCTACTAAACCCGGACAAGAATCCTCTCCATTAAAAAGCAAAACTAACAATGAAGTTAAGGATGGAAGCGATAAGGAGAATGAGAATAGTATGCTAGATGATACCCAATTAACTGATACGCCTTTAACTTCCGAAACTAGTGCCGCCGTGGATACCGGTAAAATGTCAAAGCCAGAATTTCCAAAATCTTCACCAGTTAAGGAGGAGAAACATCAAGAAAACCCTAAAAAACCATTATCCGATTCCTCAAATAATGCAGCTCCTAGTTCGAGCCCAATATCAAAACGTCGTCCTAATAAGTCTGTCAACTATGCAGAATCAGACGTGGAAGAGGATGCTGAAATCTCTGGTATATCCCGCAAAAGGAGAAAGATAGTGGAAAGTGATGATGAAGAAGACGGATTTAATCCAGAAGAAGTAGGGGACGATCATGATGACGATATGAGTGATTTTATAGTAGATGATGACGACGCGAGTGAAATAGATGGAGAAGAAGATATCATTATTACAAAACCAAAAAAGAAGAGTAAAGTTGTTACAAAGTCGGAAATTAAGGAGAGTAATATGGACTCTGTATCGGCTAATAAAGGCTCATTAGGCAACAAGTTCAAAGCGAATTCTTCTTATATTGCATCATCAACTTCGTTAACAAAGCAAAAGGTTTCAAGTCCATCTTCAACAGCGAACAAGAATAACAAATTTTCGAAGGAAAATGAAGAAAGATATCACTGGTTGGTTCATATTAAGGATGCGGAAAAGAGAACACCTGATGATCCTAATTATGATTCAAGAACGTTGTACGTCCCTTCATCAGCATGGTCTAAATTTACTGCTTTCGAGAAACAATACTGGGAAATTAAATCTACTATGTGGGATACGGTCGTTTTCTTCAAGAAAGGAAAATTCTATGAATTATACGAAAATGATGCGATGATTGCAAATTCTCAATTTGATCTAAAAATTGCAGGTGGTGGTAGAGCTAACATGAAATTAGCAGGCATTCCAGAGATGTCTTTTGATTATTGGGCTAAGGAATTTATCAATCTGGGATACAAAGTTGCTCGTGTAGATCAAAAGGAGACGCTTTTAGCTAAAGAAATGAGAGGAGGATCTACTAAGGAAGAAAAGATTATCAAAAGAGAATTAACAGGCGTGTTAACTGGAGGCACATTGACAGACTTAAATATGATCAGTGATGACATGTCTATTTACTGTTTATGTATAAAAGAAGAACAATTGGATGATGGTGGCAAAATTTTTGGTATTGCTTTCGTTGATACTGCAACATCTGAATTAAATCTAATTGAATTTGCGGATGATAATGAATGTACCAAGCTAGATACTCTCATTACTCAGATCAAACCTAAGGAAGTCTTATGCGAAAAAAATAATTTATGTTCTATTGCTAATAAGATCTTGAAATTTAATGCACATAATTCTAATCAAATTTGGAATAACTTAAACCCAGTTTCTGAATTTTGGGATTATGATTCAACCTTAGAAAATTTGGTTAAAAGTAAATACTATGATGCAGAAGATCTAGATGACTATTCTCATTTCCCTAAGATTTTAGTTAACGTGAAAGATAAACATAAAGTTGCATTCAATGCATTTGGAGGTTTATTATATTACTTGAAGTCGTTGAAATTGGATGAAAGTATCATGACTTTGGGGAACATTAATGAATACGTTATTTCCAAAACTGCTTCAAAGCATTTAATTTTGGACGGTGTTACGTTGAACAATTTAGAAATTTTGAATAATTCGTTCGATGGTGGTGACAAGGGAACTTTGTTTAAATTGGTGAATAGAGCAATTACTCCTTTTGGTAAAAGAATGTTGAAGCATTGGGTTTTGCACCCATTGATGAAAATAGATGACATAAATAAAAGATACGATTCTATAGACTATTTAATGGGTGAAGGGTCAAAATTCAGGGAAATCTTGGAACAAGCATTCAACGGTTTGCCTGATTTGGAAAGGCTCTTGGCAAGGATTCACAGTAAGACCTTGAGATTTAAAGATTTCTTGAGAGTAGTTGAAAGTTTCGAGAAAATTTCAAAATTAATTGATGATATTCGTGACTTTTCAGATAGAGAAACAGGGTCGTTATATACGTTTTTGAATAATTTTCCAGTTGAGCTAGAAAATTGTATCAAAGAATGGGATGATGCCTTTGACAGACAAGAAGCAATGCGTGATGTTGTCGTGCCAATGAAGGGAATCGATAATGAATTTGATGAATCGCATTCCAAAATAAGTGCCCTTGAAGGTGAATTAAAAGAACACTTAACGGTTTACAAGAAGCAGTATAAGTCCAATGAAATTTGTTACAAAGATTCTGGTAAAGAAATATTTTTAATTGAAGTGCCAAACAAGATAAAAAATATACCTAAGGATTGGCAACAAATGGGATCAACGTCGAAAGTCAAAAGGTTTTGGTCGCCAGAAGTCAGAAAATTGGTTAGAGAATTAATGGAACAAAAGGAATTGCATAAAATGGTTTGTGAGACGTTGAAATTTAGGATGTATGAAAAATTTAATAAGCACTATTCAATTTGGATGTCTGCCATAAGGAATATTGCCAATATTGACTGCTTGATTGCATTAACGAAAGTTTCTGAATCTATAGGGTATCCATCTTGTAGACCGAAATTTGAAAAAGCTGACAAGGGATTGATCGAATTCAAGGAATTAAGACATCCTTGTTTTATTGGAACGAAAGACTTTATACCCAACGATATTTGCTTAGGAGGTTCCGAGCCAAATTTTGGACTTCTTACTGGTGCAAATGCTGCTGGAAAATCTACAATCATGAGAACAACGGCATTAGCGGTTATATTGAGTCAGATAGGTTGCTATGTCCCAGCATCTCTGGCAAGATTAAACCCTATTGATAGAATCATGACAAGATTAGGTGCAAATGATAATATAATGCAGGGAAAATCCACTTTCTTCGTTGAATTATCAGAAACCAAGAAAATTTTAAGTAATGCTACTCCTAACTCATTGGTTATCTTAGATGAATTAGGTAGAGGTGGCTCATCTAGTGATGGATACTCAATCGCTGAATCTGTCTTATATCAATTGGCAACTCATATTCAGTCGTTGGGCTTTTTTGCAACTCATTATGGTTCTTTAGGATTATCCTTCAGAAATCACCCTCAAATTAAACCTTTGAGAATGGCAATTTTAATTGATGATCATTCTAGAAATATCACCTTTTTATATAAATTAGAAAAGGGTGCGGCTCCCGGATCCTTTGGTATGAATGTGGCATCTATGTGCGGTATTTCTAATGAAATAGTTGATAAAGCCGAAATTGCAGCTAAAAAATATGAACAAACGTCAAGAATTAAGAAGCAGAATGATATAAGCGATTCCAATCTTAGTAATATGAGTTTAGGCTTACAGAGTGATTTTGTTTGGTTAGCTAACAATTACAAAAAGTTATCTGAGGATATTTTGGATTATGATGAATCGGTGAAAAAAAATGCTTTGAATAACATTTTTAGTATGATAGAGAATCTTTAATTCGCGTTCATTAGCGAATCCTAATTATAGATTTGCCATTATATATTATTATTTCAAATAAATAAATTAAATTAAGAAAGACTACAACAATATGATTGCCAGATTAGGATTAAATACTACAGCACCATACCATTTTTTGTTTTATTCCATCGTTTTTGGTGGATCCGTGTTTCATTCCTTTGTCGTTTCTCCAATTGCGTTCAAACATTTGTCCAGACCAGAATTCAGTAATCTTCAGAACAAGGTCTTTCCGACTTATTTTCTTGGACAGGTGTTATCACCTTTAGTACTAGGTTTAACTACTCCATTGAAGTTATGCCCATTCACAATTGGATTGTTGGCTTTATCAAGTGCTACCGGAGCGCTTAACTACTTTGTTTTATTACCATGGTGCCAACAAATTAAAGACCAAAGAAATAAATTAGTTAGTGAGAAGGTGCATGAAGTTATTGAAAATGGTGAAATAAAGCCTTCTGAAGAAATGGTTAAATTAAACAAGCAGTTCGGTAAGTATCATGGCATTTCTTCTTTGGTTAATATTTTGTCCATCGTTTCTCTCGGTGCTTATGGAATTGTTTTATCTAAGAGATTACTTTGATGGGTACTATTCACTTACACCAGAATGAATATTTGATATAATTGGGAAGTGAAATCTTTAAGAAACGCTACTTGTATATAGGCTACATAACTTTGATTTTATATGATAAATTATAATAATATGCTTTTGTTTGATATAACCATTGTAAATAAAATATGATACTTTTTCCCAAACTATTCTTCTTTCTTGGTATTAGATATTCTCTCCTGTTCTATTTCTTCCTTGTAAATTATAGGATAAAGAACAAATAATAAAATGTATCCTAAAATTAAAACGTCTGCGCCAAATATAATGAAGTAAGTAACGATCCTCCAGACAGATAAATACGGATTTATGACTAAACGTTTCATTATCCAAGCATAATGAAACAAGATTAAGATCATTACTATCGAGCCAGATATGGCAAACTTGATATCTTTAATGGTCTTCGGTGATAATTTTTTCTGAATCATTTCGATTGATAAAAATGACTGGTTGGGTCGTTTGGGAACAGCCGTCGCAGATATGGGGGAAGAGGTAGACATATTTGCTATCTTCTATAAATTGGCACTCTTGATCGTAAATTTATTCTGTCTGCGACCAAAAAAATGTAGATGAGGTCTCTCCAAAAAAATTGTCGTGATAGAACTGCACCATGTCTACTCTTAATGTTTGGTTTTAAAATTATTCATTATAACATTAAGAAGCAAGAAGTAAATTATACTATATTAATAATAAATAAATAAATAAATAAATAAATAATAATTCACTCATTTTATGAAAAACTTTTCTTATGTAAATAAATAATCATTAATAACCTTCAAGGATAATTCCTTCATCACTTTTCAAGAAAGAACTTTAGATTCATTGTCAATTAAAAATTTTCTAATTTGTGATAAGCTGCCACTTAACTTTTTAAAGATACAAACTTTAATATTTGTATCGTATATAAAACCCAATATTAATTCACCAATTTTTAAAATGTATAATGTTTTTTCTAAACTATAATTGAATTCATTTGATAAATTATTTCCATGGAATTGGTCAAATTCACCATTATTATCGCCATTTGAGTATAAATATAAGTTGGTAAATTGATTTTCTAATTTAAGATTTTGATACTTGTTCTTTAGGAAGTTTTCAATTTTACCTAGCATCATCAAAACGGTATTGAATCTTTGGTTTAATTCTGATTTCAAAGTACTGTTAATTTGATTATCGTTATTTTTCCTTATCAAGTGAATAGAAAAAATTGATAAAATGGAAAATACATGGAATAGCATTTGCAAATGAATTGAGTTTCTAGAGATATCGAATTCACCATCACATACCTTAATATCGATTAGTTTCTCAAAAACAGTAGACGTGCTTTCATATTCATTAATCAAATTTCCGTTACTGGCTGCATCATGCATGAATTTTAAATCCATATGAGTGTCAAATGTAGAGCTATTAGAAATATTACTTTCAGTTTTGAATAGCACTAATTTAACAATTATTATGCAACAATCAACAATTCTAAGATAATCAAAATCGCTAATTTCATGTATGGTACTCAAAAAACTATTAAAATTAGAAGTTAATTCATCAAAATTTCTAAGCCAGCTTTGTTCCTTCACGTACTTAAAATCTATCAACGAGGTAATTTTTACAAAATTAACTAATAAAGCAAAATCCAATTTCTGTTTTTCAAAATCAGCGGTTGAAGTAGAGTGGAATGTCTCATTAATACCTTGGTTTCCATTCATATCTTCATGTGATATTGGGAAGGTGAAGCTAGGCGATCCAATATAGCCCGTTAGATTATCTAGAACCGCAAATACATCCATGTTCTGCAATTCTGGATATTGCTTACTCTCATAAATACCGTTTACGATTGACACAAATCCAAATTGACTCAAATTATTTAGCTTCTCACTCAAGACACTATCCAAACCATTATGCACATCGGTTTTAGTAATTTGGTATAAAATTTCCCTGAACAGCATTCTATTTCCATTAGAATTTAAGCAGTCATTCAAAGTTTTATTTGTATGGTTATTTTGATTGTATTCTTGGAAAGATTGATAATTCTTAAAACTCCATAAGAATTCATCCTTTTTAGTAGGAGCTTCTAATAATCCTAGATCATTGATACTCAATGTCAAAGGAACATTATACATCATCAATAGGAAATTGGTTAACCTATAGATCATGAAAACTATCCTTATTTGGGATTGAATATTGATGATATTTTTGAATTTAATTTCGTCATTTACATTGAACGATGTAGTAGAAAATAAAGAATCGTTCTGTAAGAAATCATTCGATTTGATTTCATTCATCTTATTATAAATATCTTCATCTTCGCCATTGATTGAGAACAATACAGTCCTATTAGTCTTAATAGACGTTTTCACCAAGGAATTTAAGGCGTTTAATTGCCTAATAACTATGTAAACATTATTTTCATTATCGGAGAATAACCCGTATATTACCGATAAAGTCAAAGACTGAATTAACCATAGTGGATTTGTAGATTGCGGAGTCGAATTAAGCCCCGAAGTTGAAGCAGCTTCATTAACAGAATTTTTTCTACTTTCTAAGTAGATATGAATCGTTCTCCTCGAAGCTTCATATAAATGTTCAGAATCATTCTTATTATTCGCTAATAATGCACCGATCGTGGCTGTCAATAAAGGTAAGCAAACTCTAGCACTTTCATTTGATAAATCTTCATTAGAAGTCATACTCATAATTTCATACTCATTCAATTTTGAAATATGTATAAAAGGGAAGTGTGATAAGAAGATATTAACAAAATTGTTAGTATAGAATTCTAATTTTTCATTGGATGGAATTGTTGGTGTCATTATGCCATTAATTGGGTATTTACTCAACGATTTATTGATCATGTATCTGATATTATTGGTAAACAATTTATTCTTAGAATAATTACCAGCCTTAAAAGAATTCCTTCTCTTACCTGTGTGTTCAAGGTTCATTAAATGGGAATGATTTAAATAATTATGGTCACTTATTGGTTGTTGAAGAATCAGATGCGGTTGTGGTTGAGGTAATGATGTTTCTGACTGATATTGACTTTGTGAAACTGATGGCGAAATCATTTGGGGTGAATTAGTTTCCATACCACTGGACGATACAGAATTGTTATCACCATAAAATGAATAACCATTAGGCATGAATTTAGCATTAACATCAAATTCGTTCGTTAATTCTCCAATATCATTCAAAAAATTTAAATCAAAATTCTGGCTACCTCCTTCGTGATCATTGTTATTTCCGTTGATATTATTATTGGCATTGACATTATCCTCAGTAAGACTAGGGTTGCGTTTAATGCCATTAGTGTGATTGGTATTATTTTCGTGATTCATACTTGTCATTGTTATTTCGTCATCTTCCTGTTTTATAGGTGTGAGGTGGTTAGATAGTTTGAAATGGCTTCCAGAGTTTGCCATCATCGATTCAGGTATATCGTAGAACGAATACCCATATTCTTCGTTGTGTTGATTATTTATATGATTATTGGTGTTGGTAGAATTAGAAGGAGTCATCTCATTGTTTGATACAGTTGCACTGGGCATCATGTAATGTAAACCATTTAAAGAATCGAATGTGTTATATGACGAGGCACTTGCCAAACTGTCTGATCGTAAAGTGGGTAATTGTCCAGAGAATGACCCTTGATGTGACACACTTGCTCGTACTTCATTATGGTCCAATGACATCGATGTGATTGAACTTTGTCTTGGTAGTCTAGCCGTACTTTTTTGTCCGTTTAAATTGACACCATTATGTGCACCTTTCGGTGTACCATTCGAACTACTATTGTTATTGTTGTTGTTATTATCATTCATACCAGGAATCGTCGATAGGTTATTAAGCCAGGCGTGTTCATCTGGGGTACCGGTGGGATATAACTGGGGGGTTGAAAACTCAACATGGTCCGTGCCAGGATAAAGATCGTTAAGCTCAGCTAAACCCATAGCATAGTTTCCACCAGACTGGGCTGAGAACGATGCACCTCTATGCTTATCTATTTTTCTTCTATCGAACATCTGTTTCTGCAACGAGCCAGTCGCGCCGTCCTTAGCACCTGAATTACTTGCGGACTTTGTCATCGGCGACCCTTTGTGGTTGAATAGGTTGAGGTTGAACAGCACAAGATCAAAATCACCATGTGTTCCCGATGGCTGGTGCGTAAGGGGAGACTGCGATGGGTGGCCGCTCGATGTATTTGTGCTTCCCGGAGACCTGGTGTCCTTCGCAGGACCTGGGGTCCCCGATAACATATCGTCATCCATGTCATCACCTCCCGACCCCGAGCGCTTGATCGATTTTCGGCGTAATCTGGTGATAGCGTCAGCACATCCCGCGTGCAACTTCTGCGCATGTCTCAACAACAAGTCTCTTCTGGAAAACTTCCGCTGGCACACACCACAGCTGAATGGCTTCTCCTTCGTGTGCGATCGCTCGTGTCGTCTCAAGTGCTCCAACCTAGCAAACGCCCGCGTACATATCTGACACACAAATAGCCGGGGTTTTCCTGACGGTGTCGTCCCGTACGCCGTGAGCTCCAAAGGTATGCTCTTCTGTTTTTTACTAGCTCCCGTCTGTCCTCCTCCGCTGCATGCACCTTCCGCTCCACTATCGCCTTCCACCTTGTCTATTTTATTGGGAAATTCCATCGACAATGTAGCGTTATTTTGCTGAACCTGAGAATGCATATATAGACTTCTCCAGGTATAAATCCAATATCAAGTTTTGCAAGTTAAATGACTGTATCAACTACTATGCCTTCCGACTATACTCTATGATTGATTGAATCAGTTTTCATAAATTGATTCACTTTCTGGATACTGCCCAGTATATAGTCTGACGCTTAATTAATGTGAAAGAGCCAACAAATTGTCTAAACGAGAATCCAAATGGGCCCTGTCCTAACCTGCAAACCACCAATAGGTGGCCAATCCTGGGCTTTTCGGATAACCTGTAAATAAGCCCGAAATTACTCACTTGAGTTTTTGTGGGGTGCAGCTTATCTGAAAGGATGATTGAAAGTGGAGAAACGACGGACGGCAGCTCTGCTGGATGCAGCCGGTTCACCGTTCTGGCTGACGTCAGCGGGCCGCATGCGCTGCATCGGGGTCGTGTATACGTATTAAGATATGTCGTAGCAATGTCGCGTAGAATGTCTTGTCTCACGTCGTAGCCCAACGGTTTCATCGCACGATAGCGTCCTGTGGCACATGAAAAGGTGTCTGGTTTGTGAGAGCACGTGACAAGAGATCTTCCAGTATGGAAATTTCTATTTGAACTTGTACATCGAGCAGTGAGTAAGCAAGACATCAGCATATCTACATACATACGCCAGGATGTCAGTGATAGAAATAGAGTCGGAGAGTCAGTTCACGGAGTTGACCAAGTCAGATACGAGCAAGTTAATTGCGTTGTATTTCCATACGCCGTGGGCAGGACCGTGCCAGACGATGAACTCAGTGTTTAAGACGTTGGCAGAGGCCAACGAATCGGTGTTGTTTATATCGATCAATGCTGACAACCACCCGGACATAAGCGAGCTTTTTGAGGTTTCCGCGGTGCCATATTTCATATTGATTCGTAACTCGACTATTTTGAAGGAGTTGTCAGGTGCGGACCCAAGGGAGTTCATAAATGCGTTGAACCAGTTCACGGAGCAGAAGGGTAGTGCTGCCCCAGCAGCAGCAGCAGCTGCTGCACCAGAGGCACCAGCTCAAGCTCCGGTTGAGGAATCTCCGGAGGCTTTGAACGAGAGATTGAAGAAATTAACGAGCGCAGCACCAGTGATGCTTTTCATGAAGGGATCGCCATCGGCTCCACAATGTGGATTCTCAAGACAACTTGTGGCGATTTTGAGAGAACATCAAGTCAGATTTGGCTTTTTTGATATTTTGAGGGATGACTCGGTCAGACAGGGTCTTAAGAGTTTTTCTGACTGGCCAACGTTTCCTCAATTATATATCAACGGCGAGTTCCAAGGGGGACTTGATATTGTCAAGGAAACTATTGAGGAAGATTCCAGTTTTTTCGAGAATGCGGTTAAAAGTACTTAGGTATTATCTTAATATATAACGTTTATTATTTACAATGCAAGTAGTGTTTAGACAGGATGAGCTGATCTAACTCTGGATCCGACAGAAATTCATCATCAGATTCCAATTTGAGCGTTTGGCTTCTAGATTGCGTCACCAATCTGTGAATCTGTATGTCATCTATGGAGTCGTTGAATATCTCGTCATCAGAATCGATGTCAGTTTCTATAGGGTCACTCATTATTTCTTCATCTTCTTGTAGCGTATTATTTGTTTCTTCAATATCCACCTGAAATTGATCCCTCGAATGACGACTGGATATATCTTCTTCCAATACCGGTAATTCACTATCGGATATGATTTGTTTGAACAGCCCACCGAGTCGACCGTATTTCAATTTATTATGTCGCTTTTGGTTGTAAATAAGCGGCAAATAGTAACCATCGATTAAGTTCAAATCATTAAACGAATTTCGGCATCTATTTATTATACTTCGATACGTACCCACCTCCCGTTTTGTTTTATTGTACTCCTTTATCATTTTGAAATGTCGTGGGAATTTTACATTCATACGTTGGGATTGGCGCCCAGTTACTTTCCGTAATTGATTACGGGTGCATCGAATACCAGTCTCTTTGCCTTCGTCGAGGCTATTCAAGATATTACTTATACTTAAATTATCAGCAATTTCGCTTGCAATATCTAGCCCATAATTCAGATCATTGTATATATGATAATTTTCTAATATAGACAAATTTAATAATGAATTATTTCCATAATTATCTATTACAGTCTTTATAGATAAGTAATCTGATTCTTCTTCATCTAAATTTCGAAACTTAGAACTTGAATATATTACTTTTCCTATAGCATGAAATAAACTTAGTTGGTTTTCTCGTAAAGAATTGAAAATTTCACCACCTCCTTTCCTGGATAACCTAGACCAAAATTGTAGACTAGATATTGCTGATCTTATATCTCCGACTTCAATTATGTAACCTAAGAAGCTATTTATATTATTTTTCGCAATACCTTTGAACGCCTTTTTTTCTTTATTTATTATCTTATTTATTGACTTTTTCATAAATGAAGCTGCAATAGAATTGAACTTAATTTGTTTGACTTTTCCATGTTGACTTAAAAAATCTCTGCCTAATAAAGTATCTACAGTGAGATTATTCTCGATATTAAAATAATCCTGATTTCTTTGTTCATGCGTCAATTCAATTTCAGTTAGACATAGAACTAATGGTGGTAATTGGTAGTCTGTATTAACCCATTCATTAAGATCGCTTCGAAACTTCGACAATGTATCTGCATGGAATATGTTTGGTAGATCTTCTATAAGTATTATGGATAAATTTGGTCCTATTCTATATCTTGCATCTTTCAAGAATTCGCTAAATTGCTTCGCTTGAGGTGTGTCGCTAACCATTGTGTCCATGTATTCAATCCAATTATCCTGTTGTACATTTTCTTGTTTCGTCATATATGACTCAAAATTACTACCTATTTTTAAACTAGGAATTATCTCATTTGCAAGTAATTTTACGGTGGTCGATTTGGAGCTTCCTGATGGTCCTGTAAGTATAAGCAATCTAGTACGATCAATTCCAGATAACATGTTCCATAAGACTTCTTTAACCTCTTTCAATTTTCGAGGATTTATACAAATATCTTCAGATCTTGTAGGATTATACTTATCTATCCATTGCTGCTGAAGAAAATTAGCATCAGAGTCCAATTTGGGCTTTTTGGAAGGAATGAATTCTTCAGACGCTTCAAATTCGCTTATACTCTCATCACTCACATAGTCAGATTTAAATGGTTTATTTTTATCATCTTTCCTCTCTCGATTACGTTTATTGTACATCGACAGTATCAGGTCTACGAAGTGTTAAACTGTGCTTTACTATTTTATCTTAATATGACTAGAATCACGTGAGATTTGCTAAATAAATACGTATTAATTCTTAAAGGCCTCATTTGGTCTGAAATATGATACCTTTGTTTCTACTTCAGGCCGATGATAAAAGACACCTTGAGCCGGTCCATGTTGTGGATTATAAACAAAATGTTCTTTTGGTGTAAAATGTGCTAACAGTTGACTAGGAGTATAATGCCCATTTGACGGTATGAATAGAGGTATCGGTGGTAGCACACTTGACAAACCTTTTACTTTTTTATTATCTTGGTATAATATTTCACTATCAGATTTTCTTTTTGAATTCTTAATTGTTAGTGGTGTACGTTTGCCTTTCTTTCTCTGGAGATATTTCAAATAGTTCGAATCATTGGGTATAGGCGATTTTATGTTATCCGTGTATCTCGCTACTTGATCTGTAGAACATTCAGGCAAATTATACCAGAATATGCTGCTACTTTCATCCCCAAATTCTTTAGGTGCTGTAAATTTTGGGGTCAATACCTCTACAATGAAATTATCTTCTTTGAATAAATTCAATCGCGAGTCTGTAATGCCTGTGATGTATCCATCATCAACAGGTTGCACATGCACTTTTCTCTTCGGCTTATTTTTTGATTGTTTAGCTTTTTTCAAATTCCAGAAATATGAATTATCAATTTTTTCATTAGATCCTAAAATTATGTCCTCATAAGGTACTTCAATTTTTTCTTTTAGAAGAGGGTAAGTAAAAACTTCTATAGTGTTTTCTTCTGTATTATTTGAAACCACATATCCACAGTAAACTTCTCTAGATTGATGAGAAGAATCAGGTAAAGTAACAGTAAATTGAATTAAAGAATCCTGCGGTATTTTGGAGATTTTATCCTTTTCCTGTCCTGAATATTGTTGTAACTTCTTGGATCTGTGGTATTTGCAAACAATGCTTGAATCTTCCAAGTCATATAGACCTCCGCCACCTAGGCCACACGTACCATGAAACGCACGCAAACATTTTGAGTGCTTGCATTGGAAACATGCCCCGTGTGACGGTTTTTTAGTCTTAGGAGAGCTAGCTTCACAAACTACGCATCTTAAATTCTTTTGTGCTGTAGATATTTGTTCTAATCCTGTTACTTTGCCTTTCTGATTATCGATGACAAGTTCGCTGGCAAACATTTGAGCACATATCCTATGAACTTTGAATATTTTCAGTGTTTTCTTTTCATTTAAATCGGTATCTAATAATTCAAATTGATTTGATTTCGTCAATTTCTTTGGTAAATTGTTGGGACATAAATAGCATTCATATTCAGGTTCTTTAGTCTGTGGCATTTCTGGCTTAATTTGCTTTTTACTCAAATTCTTCTTCTTAGATTGAGATACTGGTTTTTTTTGTTCTTCTGTATCGGTATCACCATCTGACTCTATTGCCTCTTCGTCCTGTCCGTATTCATACGGAATGCCTTTGTACTTGCAGAATAACTGATGAACATTAATACCTACCGAGTCAGTTATACATTCACACTTTTTGGTTACCTCTCCATATGGAAACCAGTCATCTAGTGCAAAATTAACTGATTCCGCCAAATTATACCCGTAGTTAAAGCCCGCATGATATCCATAGGGGTATGTTATTATAAATTCTCCTTCATTATGTATTATGTGATTACAGTTTATGCCATTCTTCGCTAAGAATTGAGGAGATACAAGAAATGTCTTATGCCTTAAAAATTCCAGGCAATTTCTATACTCCTCGGGGAATGTATCTTTCATTAGTTCAAAAAACTTTCCTGAATCTGCTTGCGAAATAGAATACCATTGTTTTGGTGCACCAAAGTGTAAGTAGTTAATAGAATATAAATCTTGATCCTCAAGATGCCAGGCAAATGTTGCTTTCCACAAACCAGCGTATAAATATGCATCATTGACACCTGGTAGCTTGGCATCCATCAAATCCAAAATATTTGGTAGATGTGCTACATTCCAGCTCTTAACAGAATTAGAAAATAAAGATCCTATCAGGTCCGCACCATACATTGGTTCTGCGTATGTGAGTGACTTCCAATATGTTTTTTCTAGCTGCTCACATCTGTCGGTAGTAAATTGACTAGTATCGATATTATAAGAGTCCTTGATCTGCAGCAGTTTTATGCCCGATTTTGCATCTATTTCAGCGACGTCCTTAGTATTTCTGGAACGCTCTGTTGCTTCAACTATACGAGGAGGTACTCGTGGTTTGCCCTTTGTCGCTGGAGGTTGAAAATTAGACTTTTCAGATAACTCTTTCCATTGATATATGTTGTAGGTTCGCGGTCTTTCAATATTCTGCTGCGAGTAAATACCTACTCCAGAACCATTAATGTGCTGAACAATTGGATTCTTGATTTTGATTGATTCCAAATTCTCATGGGTATAATTCAGTGATAATGTATCTGACCAGGCCTTTGGTGGGATTATCTTTACTATTCCTGATTGCATGCCATACTTGTTAATTGCCTTATTAAATTTGTAGAAATCTTGAAATTGTCTCTTTGTAGGCTTGAAGATTGGGATTCCGCCAGAATAATGATCCGGTTCCACTACTAAAGATGGGTCACCTTCATATGTACCTTCCATATTTACGTTGTTTCTCTTAAAAGTATAATAAGTTGCAATATCGTCTGATCTTTAAATATTGTTCTTTAGAATGAATTCAATATGACCGGGTTTTGGTATTACCCTCGAAATGACCGGAATTTGGATTCTTCGAATTTATTTATAATTATTCTTCGATATACTGGAAAGACTAGAAATGCAAGGTAAATATACAAAATGGAACAACGTAGAAGGGTACAAAATAAAACCAAATCACAAAGAATCCCTGATGAAGAGATATCTACTTCGAGAGTAATAAAAGCGCTTTTTCTTACCTTTCTTTCACTCATCTTAATTCTCCTTTGGGGTTATCATGCAGTTTGGGCTGTTAAGGTTGTGATTTACAAGACATATGGTAATTTATTCAATAATTTGGTATTTGGACCGGGGACTTTAATTGCAAATGGTGGATTAAGTATAAAATTTGTTACTTACTTGAATGTGGTATTGTTGGACGATAAAATTGATGCAGATCATAAAAAGTATCTTTGAGGTTGAAATATCTTTCTATTTATACAAATGCTATGTCCATAATATTTATAATACATTAGAATCATTCTATATCCGTATATGCAATTCCTAATTCATCGCAATATTTCTCCAATATATCTGTTTTCAACTTGGCCCCCACTGGCCCCGACGCTAACCAGTCCTGCAATTTGTAGAGATTTATTGGTTCAAAACTCATTATTTTATCAAGCCAATAGTGGCTACCTTTTAAATGAAAGCTGATTGTATTATAAATATTTGTTTTAATTGCATGCTGTGATGCAGTGATTGTTGCCTGCTCATCATTTAGTTGGCTCTGATCTATTAATTTACTGGTCTCAGAGAGAATCTGAATCATTTTTTCTTTTCCCTTCACTGGTTTTAATCCCCATTTATGAAATCTGGCTCTCAAATCTTTTGTAGACATATTGTGAAATACAGTATTTTGTCTCTCCAGCACTTCAGAACACGGGTCACCACAATTTCTTTCAGAGTCACCAGAATCCGCTTCTGATTTATGCAACAACCCTAGAATATTGGAATTATCAACCTGGGGACTTGACGGTACTTGTAATGTCGAGGTATCATGTTCATTTCTAGAAATTTTCCCTAGATTTATCAAGTCATCAGTATCGTCTATCTCTCTTGTAATTTCGATCACGCTCATGCTGTTATCGTTTGATTCTTCGTCTTCGGAATCACATATTTCGTTTTCCGGATCAACGGGAGAGTATTCATTTTTTATAGATCTGATTTTAAGCTTGTTGTTTTCACTCATTGCATCAACTATGTTTAACCTTTTGTCTACTAGAATTCGAGATGTGCGATATATCTTTCGTTTTTTATCAAATGGACGCGGAGGTATAGAAGAGAATATAGCTTCTTCTTCACCATCTTCAAATAGGTATTGTGATGGGATTTGTCGTGCAGAGGAGTGCTTGAATTTTGATTTGGCTGTAGAGTAAGCAGATGATTTCTCGGAAAGTTCTGCGTCAATTCTTGGTGTCACACTATTTGATCTTACCAGAAGTGGCGAACTATTATAATTCATTTGGAATGGCGATGCAATTATATTTTTATTTTTAGGAGTCCTCTTTGTTGGTGTCCTAAATAACTCGGTATCTTTTACGGGAGATGAGACGATTACTTCTTCTCCTTCAAAATGAGTCATTGCCTTTTCACTTGTTTTGTCACTTAATTTGTCCTGGTCTATAGAACTAGATGTTATTTCGATTGGAATTTCTTGTGTGCCATACAGAGATTGATGCTTAGTTGCAGCTTGGGATGTTTGGAATTTATAATCTGAAATCTCGATTATTTCAGTCACAATTGATTCTTCTCTATGTGATTGCACGAATGGGAAACTGGAAAATGATTCTTCAGGTTCTGTCAAATCCTTTTGACCAGAATAAATTTCATCACCAACAAACTCAGGATCATAGATAGAATTTTTGACTTGAATCATTTGTTCTGATAAGTAGCTAGGCTTGTTATCATTGTGAAATGATTTTACTTTTATAGGACTAGGCTCAGGAGATGAATCCAGAATTACATCAGATTCGCTACCAATTGTATCCTCAGATCTTGTGGTGTTCATCACTTGTGACAATGTCATGACGAGCGGGTCTTCATTATCAGACTCTTCTAAATCATTTTGTAATGTTGTATTCTCATTAATGATTTCTTCGGAAGTCAAATCATATAACCACCTTAAGTCTTCATCTGTAAATTCTTGTTCTGGTGGAGCAGAGGCTTGTGACCATATGCTAGTATTATGTTTTGGACTCTCTGATAAACGAAATTGGTCTTGTTGGATCCTGTGCGTTATATATTTAAGGCTCTTCTTAGTTCTGTTCGACAATTCCGGGAACCGTAACCTAATTTTTTTAATAATCTCCATCCATTCATTCTTACTGTATAATATTCTTGATCCAGGTTGTGCACTGTGAAGGTCATACTGTTCAACATTTTTCTTTTCAATACTTTCAATTCTTTTCAAAATGTCACCAATCTTTTCTTTGTGACCTGTAAAATATTGAAATATTGACAACTGAACATTATTTTGTCCTGTATTATTTGACCGCTTGAGTTCCTGGAACGGTTTTCCCTTTTTGTAAGTATCTTCCATTAGCGAAGTCAAGCTTTTTATTCGATTATTGTCCCGTTTACCCCTTCTTTTGGGTTTAGTGGTATGTTTATCTTTTAAATTTTTGTTTAGAAGACTTTGCTTATTATTCAAAGTAGGATCAATGTTCTTAAACTTCTTCAATCCTTCAATCCTTTTTTTCATCTTATCCTTTTCTTTACTGGCCTCATCAAATTCCTCTAAACTACCTTGCATTTGGGTGGAAGCGAGGCTAGTACCAGCCATATTGTCTTCGGTTAATCGAGACATTTCAACACTATGTAAATTTAGTCATAAAGAGTTATAAACGTTATTTTTGATTTTCTACCAAAGAGATAAGATGATCTGTGCATTAAATACATGGTTTATTGATATTATTTACTACACAAATAAGCGCGCACTATACGTAAATGCCTAATTATCCGACGCAACGCTTAGCTTTTCCTTCAATTCAGGTTTTACTATCCAATTACCACTTTTTTTGTTATAAAAGGCTATTTCTTGGATAGTGTGTTTTAATAATGCTTTTGTGAAGGTTTTGAATTCCTTTTTAGACAATTCTACTAATGTACCTATGGTAAAATCATTATTTTTCTCAATGAATTGAATTAATTCATAAATTGCCTTAGGATCTTTAATGGTCGGTTTTTGTGGAGTTAGTACGTTAGGTACCCTGTTATCACTCTTACTTGGGCTTCTACTCTGATCTCTCGTGTGGTTAATAGGATTAGTAATGGTAGCTTCAGTTGTATGTGAAGTAACTTTTTCTTTCTTATCCCAATAATTAGCGAAGGGATCTATCGAAAACTCAATATTCACATCCAACCTTTCGTACTTTAAATCTTCGAAGAATTCGAAGTCATTCTCATCATCATTATTCCATTTGCTTATTGCCACCAATGGACCCATTATTCTCTTTTTCTTTTTCATTAAATCATTACTCTCTACAAAGTCTTCCATCTCCTCTTCATCATCTATGTCGTCGTCCTCGTCGTCCTCATCGTCATTATCGATATCTTCGCCTTCGCCTTCATCCTCTGCATCATCTCCATTCCATTCGGCGTCAGAATCATAAGTATAATCTAACCCGGATTTCGATGAATTGAATGGATTTCGTACTGGGAATTCAGACAGAGAATGAGCTGCTGAGCACCATGTCCCAATATATGGAGGTTTCGTATTCTCATAAAACTGCAAATATTTCATTGGCAGTAAATTTTGGAACATCTCATAGATCTGAGATTCAGTAGCTTGAGATGAGTTTAAAGCATTAACAATATCTTGCGGAGATGTGAAATTCTTTTCAATACGTTTAGGCTTGAAAGATTTGAAAAAAGAGGAAATATTTGTTTTCTCGTGATGATTGCCTATACTGCTTACAATTGAGTCAAACTCATCAATCGATGTCTTTAATTCAGTATCGGATAGCCGCAATGAGGGAGCAATTATGACATTTTTCTTTTGAAAAAACGGTAAAAAAACTTTGTTATATGTATCAAATTCTACCTCATTTTCTTTGTTTTCATTACTGTGCATATCTATTAAAGTACGCTCAGATTTTTGGTCACTTTTTATGGGCAAAGATTTAACAGTCTTACCAATAGAAAAAAAGTTAGAAATCTTCATTTGACTTCTTTCTTTCAACCCTTCAGCCTTCCTTTTCTCTTCCTCGGCTAACTTTCTTTCGTACTCCTTCCGTTCCTTGAGTTCTTCATTCTTACGCTTTTTCTCTAGCCTGTGTCTTTCCCTTTCTTCTTTTTCAGCCAATTTTCTCAATTTTTCTTCTTCTTTCTTTCTTTCTCTTTCTAGTTTTTCTTCCTCTAATTTTTTGCGTCTCATTTCCTTCTCCTTCTCCTTCTCGTATGCCTTCTTCTTCCTCTCTTCATCCTTTGCTTTACGTTCTTCCTCTTTTTTTTGTCTTTCTTTCTCCTTTTTCTTTTCTTTCTGGAGTTTCTCAATTTCTCTGTGTTTCTGTCTTTCCAATTTCTCAATTTGCTTCTTAGTTAGAGATTTAGTAGGCGATTTCTCATTTTCCTCATCATGCGGTGATGGAGTCGAATTTAAAGTACCATCAGGAGTCGATAATTTTGGTTTTTTGACCTTTGGTGACTCCATATGTTGAAAGTCCCCGTCTTGATTTCTTTTAGAAGGATTTACAGCCTCGATAACTTCATGATCCTGTAATGTCTTATCAGCAGGATCATTCATTTTATGCGTTGGAGTTAGCGATGGAGAATTGTAAGTTGGAAGCAGGTTGCTCATTTATCCAACTATTTTCTTTTTCTTCTCCTATATATTATATCTAACGATACAATGAAGCGTTTAAGACTAGTAATTTTTTCTGTAGGTACGCGTCTGACATTAAGAAAAATGTTGTCGCGATAATCCACAAATTGTGTGTGCAAGATTTTGCGACAATAATTCTTCTATCATGCACATCTACAAATCTTTGATAAATGAATCTAGTAATATTAATGTAACGTATAAAAATATAAATCCAAATAACTTTTAATTCGAGAAATGAATAAAAACTCCCACTAAAAATACAAATGATATAAAAATGAAAATTGGTAAAAAAATAAAACTCCTAATAGTTCGGTATATCTAAGTGGAAGTATGGAGTATTAGTGCCTACAGCAGCAAAGTATTCGTCGTTTATGCCTAATTCAATATCTTTTTTGATTGAAGAAGTAGCGATATTCACATAAGTAGTATCACTTACTAAACCATCTTCACTGTATGAACCAAAACCAGCATTAATTAATCCCCTTCTAATCCATGGAGACAAAATACCTGAAAAATGGAATTCAACTTCTCTATCAGCATACAAATTTAAAGCCTTACGCAAGTCAACTAAAGCCTGAATACTAGTCACGTCAATTGACGAAACTGTTGAAAAGTCGAAATGGACAATCTTTAAGATTGGTCTATCATCTTCTTGCTTGGGTTGTTCTTTAACAATCTTGTTTTTGAGGAATGGAATGTTCCATTGTAATGGACCTGGATCATTCCAAGGCCTTGAACCGACATCGTTATAGTTGTATGGTTTTCCTCTTCTTGTTAAACGTTTAGCTTCATCAGTAACCCTTTCAATTTGCAATGATGCATTAGGATACGTGAATGCCTCGATTGGTTTATAAACAATAACTCCTGGAGGTGGAGGTCTCACGTTTAAGTCGCTATTAATGTTTTCTTTAGTTAATGGAACCCATCTTGTGTGGAACTTAACGTTTGGATTGTTGTTGAGTAATTTATTAGCAGATGGCAATGTAGCAACTTCTTCTTTAGATTTGTATTTATTCGAAGATGTTGATTGGTAATTTGATGTATTGCTCAAAACTTGGTGAATTTCAATATCCTTAGAATCATCCGATGATGAGCTGTTATCACCATTAATAGTGGAGTTTTCTGTGTTAGAATTATCGATTACTGGATTGACAACTTCAGCAACTTGAATTTTACCCAAAAAGAAACCTTGAGGTTTAGCAATACGGAATAACAAGACAGCAACAGAAGCAGAGATTGCGAAATAAACACCATTTTCGATAGAGGAGAAGACAGTAATGATGACTGCAACTAAGAATATCCCACAGTCCAAAGGACTGATTCTCCAGAAATTCACAGTGACTTTGTAATTGGCAATCAAATCACACACTGCATGGATAATAACTGCTGATAACACTGCTTTTGGGATATAGTAGAAAGCACTTGTCAAACAGTATAAAGCTAGCAAAACAACACCACCAGTATAGATACCGGCCAAAGGAGTTCTGACACCACACTTGGCCTTCAAGGCAGATCTTGAGAAGGATCCAGTAGCAGGATATGCATTGAAGAAAGTACCAATTAAATTATTCACACCGATAGCTATTAATTCCTGGTCTGGTACAACTTTATAGTCATTAACTCTTCCGAAGGATTTTGAAATTGCAATATGCTCTAACAATAAAATAATGGTAGAAACTGGAATTTCAGAAGCCATCAGTGAAATGATATTATCTGGTACATTCATAACACCGACATGCCTTAACCCTGAAGGGACTACACCAATAGTGATGATAGGTGACTTGAAGTCTGCAGAAGGACCATCAAATGCAACTTTCTTAGGATGAACAATACCCCACGAGATTGCAGTTGCAACAACTAAAACAACGGCATTTCTTAAATTTTGTGCGTAGAAAAACCAAAGCTTATGCCTTGGCCATCTCTTCATAGCAACTTCGGTCAAGAATTTCCAAACAAACAAGATGAATAACGAAATCAAACCAAATGCAGCATCCACTTTAGTATGTGGCAAATTTTTCAACGTATTGACAACAACCTTATATGATGCTTCTCTAGTATTAACCAAGCTTTTGTATCCCATTAAACCAGGAACTTGACCAACAATAATACTGAAGGCCGATCCGGACATAAAACCCATAACAGCTGGAATTGAAATAAACTCCAAGATAAAACCTAATCTTAATAGACCAATACCAGCGGCAATGCCACCACAGATTAAAGACAAAAATGTTGCTATCTCGGCTGGTTTATATTCATCTCCTACTTTAGATTCGACATGTTGTATAACCTTACCCACTTGCATCGACATAACAGCAACTGGTCCAATAGAAACATCTTTCGAAGTTGCAAAGAATGAATATATGAAAACACCAACAAACGATGAATATAACCCATATTCGGCTGACAAACCTGCTAGCTGTGCATATGACATAGATTGGGGAACCAAAACAACACCAACAGTGATACCAGCAATGAGGTCACCGTAGAGCCATTTTCTATTATAATGCAAAATCCATTGGGCAATTGGAAATAATGAAATCAAATAGTTTTGTATCTTTTGTAACGGACTACCGAAGACATCTTGGCCCCAATCAACCACTGTCACCTCTCTTTCGTTATACAGAGGCACTAAAATATTACTATTTTTTATTTCGTAGTCATCCCTAGCATAATCGAAATCATGTCCTTGCGCTTCAGGATTATACTCCTGTATTTCTGGTACTTGTGATTCCGGAATGGACATTATTAATGCAATCTATGAATGATCTATGCAATGGACAATTTTTATTCAGTAAAATGCAAAGGACTGTCTTACTCTTTATAACACTTTTGGATCTTATCGACAAGGTCGAACTCACAATAAAACTTTTCAATCGGTATTCGAAACAGTTAAGCAAACGTAGGTGTGGCTATTTTAACAACTACTTAGCTGCAATTTTTTCACCATATATAACTGTGGAATCCACAGTTGTTCAAAGTCACGTGACATATCCTCCAAAAATTAAAGGTCGAGTAAAGTTTACATTGCTAGATTATAATATATAATTCTACGGCTTAGCTACATCATTGTCGTCTACAAAGAAATTATTTCTAGATTGAAGCCTTTTAATATGGGTTAGCCAGGAGCATTTGTAGTTAGCGAACCTTTATTAGACTGGGAATGGTTGAAATCTTGATTCGATTGCAACCATTCACGTGAAAAAACCTAAAATGTTCTCATGATTATGTAAGAATATTCTCTGGATTGTGATACCATCAAACCACGATTTTTTAATTGATTATGGAGGCGCTGAACTTCGATGCATGGGATATAGGTTGTCTTCTACTAATTGTGCTCTGCGTCTCCAAGCACGCAAAGCTGTAACACCATCATTAAGAGGATGGGCGACAAATGGTAAATCATATATACTTCGTATTGTTGTACGTATAGCAGAATTTATTGAGATTGAGGTACTCTATAGAAGAGATAGACATATACCAAAGAAAATTCCAGATATACTGGGGCCACTCTAATGAATCTAATTAATCTTTAACATTTTCAAGTTTTCCTCTTCGACTAAATCGACCAGATTTCTGAATTCTTGTTGCTTGTAGCATTGTTCCAAGAAAATCTTGTACTTGGCATTTAATAATCTACGGTCAGGATGATTCTCCTTAGAAGGTAGAATTACTCTACCTGGACCGGTCATCTTTTCCATAACCTTCCACAATTTGTCACCAGGTTGAGATTCACTTGTTGACTTCTTCCTATCAATAGTCGATAATGGTTTCAAGCCTAATTTGTTCAATTTTTGCGACAATCCTTGTTGGACTTTCTGCTTCGAACCAAACGACAAGGTTTGCTCTTCTTCAGAATCATCTTCATCTTCAGAATGTGCTATGGTTGGTTTCTCGGTAGGCTGGTTGAAATAATCAACGCTTTCTTCTTGAGTTGGTTCTAAGTGCTGACTCCCTGGATTCACATTAGCATAAGCTAAAGCTGCTACGTTTGCAGTTGAAGCTGTAGCTGTAGGCGCAGTATAAGGAGATGGGGGACCATCACCAGCAGTTAAATTGCTTTGCGACTTTTGAGTGGATAAAATCGATGATCTTCTTGACTTACCTCTAGTAGCGATATGTTCCTGAACCACGTCTTCTGATGCAACAGCACCTAATAATGCAGACCCAAAGACAACAGCAGCGTCAATATAACGAGGAATAACAATTGCTAAGCCTGTACAATCTGCCAATAATCTCATTAATAAACCGTTACGGCATTGACCACCACTCATGAAAATACAACTGATCTTATGACCAGATTTCTCCATTTCTTCAACAATCTGTCTCGTTTGTTGAGCAATAAATTCACAGGCACCGAAATATTGAATAGCTAAGTCATTGACAGAAGTATCCATAGATTGACCGATAATTGAAGCTTTCATTCTTGGATCTGCAATTGGTGATCTATTACCGTGGAAATCACCATAGAAGAACATATGCTTAGCTAAACTGACAACTGATCTGCTTTTTTGTTCGCTCACCAAGTTTTCTAAGGTCGAATTCAAATAATCAAACTTCGAAATATTAGATGCGTCTGCTAAGTGAGCTAATTCTGAATGAGCGGGATGATTTGATAAAACATGAGCCAATAAAGCACCAGTACACGATTGTCCACCTTCAGCCAACCAGTATCCTGGTGCCATAACATCTTTATAAGGTCCCCAAACACCTTTAACAAAACATGGTTCCTTTGTCATAGCAATGTGACAGGTTGAGGTACCAGCTACAGCTGCCAATCTACCACAAGAAGTTGCAATTGAAGTTTCACCTTGTTCTTGTAATTGTGGAATTTCGACTTTGGCTGCAACAGTACCAATCCAGCCAGCATATGCATCGATGACACCACTTCCGACAACACATTCAGTGCTTAAGCCTAATTCTTCGGCTGCCTTTTCACTCAATTTACCTACAACATCACCAGCACTCAAATATGTACCGTTCTTGTTTGGAGTACCTCCTAATCTACGGAAGTTATCTTCAACCAATTCATCTAAATCAACTGAATGTAAGAAGTCCTCGGACCAGCCAGTCGTGGAGTTATCAACTCCTAATGGAACGAAACCTTGCTTACAAACAACAGAACAGAAAGATCTAGCTTCTGAACCAGTAGCCTTGTGAGTCAAAAAATCAGCCAAGTCATAGAATTTGCAATCCTCAATTCCTCCTGGTAAGTTGTGTTTTAACCACTTCATCTTTGGCAATTCCATCTCAATGGACATTTGACCCCCAACGTACTTCAAACACTTGTCTCCGGTGGCGTTAATTGTGTTGGTTTCGTTGACTGCTCTATGGTCCATCCATAAAATGATGTTCTCCTTGTTGTCACTGAAATCAGGACCAACCCCTACCGGTTCGTCTGTAGACTCACGAATTACCACTAATGAGCATGTAGCGTCAAAACCTATACCGAAAACCTCGCTTGGATCAACACCCGACTCCCTGATACAATGCTTGACACAGTAACAGATTGAATTCCAAATCTCCGTGGACGATTGTGTGATGTAATTAGGCTTCAATTCATGCCTGGTAATTGGTCTTTCACTCAATCCAAGAATTATACCGTTTGTATCAATGATACATGCCCTTGCTGACCCAGTACCAACATCCACGCCGACATAGTAAACATCTGGTTGTGGTGGCGGCTGATTGAAGAAGATCGACGATTTGCGGGATGCAAGACTAGTATGAGACTTTGATTGTGGTGGCATTTTAAATTCAATACTACTTTAAATACGCTTAAACAACTATTTCAAATAATCTTAACCAATTGTTTGATATCAAAAGAAACAGGTGGTTATTCTGATGTTTTATACAACTATTTTTATGTTACGGGTAATTTGATCATCGCTAAGCAATTATAACATATGGAACGTATTGCTTAAGGGGGGTTCCTGTCCTGTATACAGTCTACCAAACTCAAGTTTCATTATATTCAATAGGCCCATATCGACCTTGATATTAAAATACATATACTATACATGGGTGGTATGCCATCGCTGAATGCCGTACGAACGGCCAAAACGGTCACTGATGGTGGAATAAGTCGGCGGTGATTACGGAGGGTTTTAATTTTCAGCTGGGGGATATTTATCAACAGTATCTACCAAAAAATCGAATTGTTCCGTATTTTCCACCGCTGATCTAATATGCGACGCACCGATTCTTCTGACACCTGCTTTTTTAGCCTCAATAATCGATGCCTCCACAAGATTTGCCATGAAAATTTCCAATGCCCGTCCTACAATGACTGGGGTGGCCTGGGCCACCTTACCTATGTCTTCATCTGACTGCATGATTTTCTTGATTCTAGCAGCAGGAAAGTGGGTTTTGATTTTCTCAAAACTTTCTAATATCACTGCCTGAGGTACCTTACCTTCATTGTTTGTGTTTTCATTGCCATTGGTTTCCTCTGGAGCTTCTATACCCGAAGAATTGGTCAATGGAGGATTAATAAGGCTTTGTATATCTGACATAATATATTATGTAACGGATGGTGTTTTTTTGTCTTTGTAAAAGTTGACGGATTTGTTGCGGTTTAAATATACGATGATGAAACGCCCAAGTAAGTCGTGTTCGTGTTCAATTATTCCTTGACAGCGCCAAAAAGGAGTGACAAAAGACGCGGAACTTATAAGAAAAAAAACTTATGATGCCTTCAGCCAGATTCGAACTGACGATCTCCTCATTACTAGTGAGGTGCCTTACCAACTTGGCCATAAAGGCTTCCTTTTTCTGTTCATGAAATGGTAACCTCTAAGAGGCTACAGAAATATATTGAAAAGTCGACCTGAAGGTGACTTAGCCAAAATGTTATTAAGCTCTATTCAATAGGGGTGATGGTTTCAATCTCTATTTCGACTTGGAATCCATCTTCTATATAGTATTTCCGTTATTTTGTAGAGCTTGAACATATTATACAATTTTTCATTTTCAGATAGAGATGAATGAACAACAGCATCGAATTCTTCAACGCACGGAGTATCAATAAATGTCAATACAAGATTTTTCTTTACTCCACCAATGACACGCGATATCGAAGAAATACCCGACCAATCGTACTGGCTATTGGTCATTATGAGAATCGCATGTTCAGCATGGCTGAATGGTGGACCCCTTTTATAGAGTAACATATCGCAACCGAACTTTATTCCAGATCTCACACACCATCCCAACGATCTGTAATGATGGTAAACAACATATTCGAGTATAAAAGAATTGTTTGGGGAGATATCGTGTGCACAACACTCAAAAAAGAGCTGCGAGAGCGACAAACTCACATTAATAACATTGAGAGCAAAGCGCAAAAAAAATACTTCTGTTTTCTGCAATTGCAAATATTCGAGATCAATAAGGACGCCCTCATCTATGAGTTGCTGATCCTCGATCCTGAGTTCCTCCAATTTTGTTAACTCCTGGTTGTAGTTAGGGTTTTCAAGCTTCTGTGCATTTAAACTACGACGCAATTCTTCTAGTACAAGCAAGTCGGTGTCCGAAATATTGTTTTGACGCTGCTTGAGTTCCAATTCCTGCAATTTACTCCGCTCTGTTTTGAATTTCTTTCTCTCTTCTCTTCTCAACCCAGTAATTTCTTCGCTGGTAATTTCTAAATCTTCATCTAGGTTCAATCTCCTACTCGTCCTAGTTTTCCAGGAAGGATCAGATCTAGACAATGTTCCTTTACCAAAAAAACCTTGTTTCCATAAGTTTCGCATATCAGCCTCATTAGTTACTCTAAACACACCTTCATGATAGTCCACTTGGAACTTCCTGACATGCAGTTGAGGAACAGACCTGAGCTGTATGTTTATATACTGGAACGCAAAGTACAACCATGACACTGGGTTGTGGGGATATATCTGAGGTAATGTACCATATTTATCAGTAGACAATATTATGGGCAAAGCATTGGTGTATATCTGATTATTATTAACTCTGTTTCGTTTTCCCATTTCTGTTTTTGTTAGTATACATCATTCATTGGTATTATCTTTGAAAGAAAGCATTATATGTATCAGATACCGTTGTAGTCTATTGAGAAATCATGTGCTTACATCGATCCGAAGAACTTAAAGACACTGTATCAGGTTATCATCATAGAATAATAATGTTTAAATTCTAAAAGAGTCAAAACATACTATTTCGATTCTTCTAATAAACGGGAAGTAGTCAATCTCTACCATGATTGATTGAAGAGTGTAAGAAACTGGTCCTAGAAAAATGTTCTAAGTTTAAAATAAAATTTTCTTCAATTTAACCAACTTATACAACGTCCGGGTAATGATAATATATTGCTTAGGGCTATTTTGAAATTGTTTTGGCATTAACCTAATAAAGATACCATACAAGTATATCCTATAGGAAAGAAAGCTAATTAAATAAGATGTAGTTGCTTTGAATTGGATGCTTCATAATTAAGAATATGAGCTTACGTAGGAATTAAAAATTATTGAAATAAAAAGTAATCTGCCGGTCCCAGGAATCGAACTTGGGTTTCATCGGCCACAACGATGTGTACTAACCACTATACTAGACCGGCTTATTTGTGTGTTTTTTAACTATTTAATAATCATGTCCAATAGTTTAAATTGTTTCTTGGTCCTTAAACGACCGTTTTATGATTAACGGTAATCCCTATCACCAGAAATAGGAACACTACCAAAGTAATGATATGATGCACGATCAGTCGTTTCATTGCCAGAAATGTAATGGAAGAATAAAGCTTGATATGTCGTTAATGAAACTTAATCTGGCTCAAGTAAATCTATTAATTACTAAAAATAATAACGACACACGCAATAACGATGATGATATGGTACAGCTTGATCCAGCGGACTTTATACCCAAAGAAAGACTAGCATTATATGATAAGGTAAATAAAAAAGGAGAATCACCAATTCATTACAGAAACTTGAATGACAATAACGATCAAAACAAAGATAGCAGCTTCAATTCTAACGTATTTGGAATGCAGAACAGCGATGATGAGAAAAAGAGAATAGATTCCTCCCAAGACAATGATGAAGATCATTACATCATTATATCATCTAGGATTAATACTTTGAAGAAGGTGTTTGAAATTCTTTCTTCGAATCAAGAATTTGATCATCCTTTATGTACTGATTGTTCCAATCTATTACTAGCAAACTTCAAATTGAAATTCGATCAAAACCAAAGAGAAAAAGAGTACTATATGTCATTTTTGAGAAAACTAAAGGAAAAGGATAATTTGGAAGTGGAACATGATGACTTGGATTCAAAATTTAATGAGTCGATAAATAGTTTTGAGAGGTTATCGCTGATAGAGCAAGAGAAATTGCATAAGCTTAAACAGCTCGAACAAAATAAAAGTGAATTGGACAAGAAACTAAACGATTTAAAAGATCAATTAAATGAACTTAATGATAATGAAATAAATGATGTTATTAAACTACGAAATAATTTACTTCTAGATTTAAATCTGAAATTAAACAGGCTTGAACAGTCCAAATCCCTATATCAGTCTCACATGAATCATTTGGATAGCCTAAGGAATTTAAATATATATAATAAACTTTTTCAGATATCTTCTGATGATAAGGATACCTATGGTACTATTAATGGCTTCAGGTTAGGTTATAAAGTTCCATGGTCAGAAATTAATGCAGCTTTAGGTCAAATTGTGCTTTTGCTCATCTTCTTGATAAGGCGGTTGAATTTTAAATTGAAAAATTATAAACTAATTCCGATGGGATCACAATCACAGATAATCAAAATATCTAAAAGTAATCCACCAACAGAACCGCCCCATAAAACGATTCTCAATTTATACTCCACGAATGATTTCTCATTGGGAAAGCTATTTAACTTTAATAAATTAGATGTTGCTATGATTGCCTTACTAGACATAGTATCTCAAATAGAGTCTAAATTAAGAAGTCTTGACGAAGACATGGAGCTACCTTATGCGATATCCTCCAAGCGTGATTCTATTGGCGGGAAAAGTATAAGGATCACCTCCAACAGTGAATGGACACTTGGATGTAAATTTATGCTCACTAATATCAATTGGATTCTAATCTATACAAGTGTTCATACGAAACCTTCCGTTGTGTAATGTTTATTTATATTATGTAGAATTTTATAATCAAGACAATTTTTCATTTAATTGCGAAAATTAAAACAAGTGTAATTTCTGTTACATTAATGAAGGTTGCAAATATATATATTTTTTATTTTAGTTAAACATCCGTGAAAATTAAACATGTCTTCAAAAGTATATGGATCAGAAGACAATGCAAATTTTGGGCTTGATCTTACTCCCCGGAACAAATTTTTACTGGGAAGCGTTCCAGGAATAACACCTGATAAGCTAAACAAAGAAAACCTAGAACAATTCCTAGGAAACTACACTCCAGTTATCACTGTATCATCTTCTTCAGCTAGTGAATTAAGGTCTTCAAAGTTTATGAATCCTTTTAATGATACCAATTCGTCAGAACCAAAAAATTCCAAAATTATCACCAATGATTTGTTGCAGAGTTCCAACTCGTCAAATCTACAGTATTTATTACCTGCAATTTCTTTCAGTGATAACAATCGGGGAAAGCATGAGAAGGAGGAGTCAGGGTTTTTTGATAAAAACAATCAATTGTTTGCTCGAGGGACCAAATACGGTTTGCAACCTTCGAAAAATTTATCTCACAACAATGTCAATTTCTTGGTTAGTTCTCCCATAGTTCAAAACCAAGATGTTGTCATCGATAAGGATCTATTGACATCAGAGGCGGACAATTATAACGAACATCTATATCCATGGATCCCGAAGCAAGAGTCAGAAGGATGCGATTCATTTATACAAAGTACTCTAATAAGACTACCAGAAGAAACCACACCAGATAAACATTCATGCATTGAAAAAGACAGATTTACAGAACATGAAGATTTGGAGATTCGTACTCCTGATGTTGAGTCAGAATTGGGTTCACATGTAATGCTTAGTGAAAAGAAAATAAGGAAGAAGCGGAAATGCAAAAGTAGTGTTGCGAAAAGCTTATGTCTTACAATTCTGCTGAAATCTTGCAAGGAACTAAAGCAAGAGACGAAAAGAGTGACCAACAAAGAAGTATCATTGATTTCTGAGGATTTACCAGATCAAAATAACTCAGATCGTGCTACCAAAGATGATGATGAATATTTACCATTATACAAGATAACTAGAAGTAAGAGTCGGAAAAACGGATTAAACATAAACAATTATTCTGACGTGAATGCTCAAGATAAAAAAAAAAAACTAGGTCCTAGATCTAAAAGTGGTTGCTGGACATGTAGGGTCAGACATAAAGCCTGTCCCGAAGAAAGACCTACTTGTAGTCAATGCTTAAGATTGAACTTAAATTGTGACTATTCTTCCTTAAGACCAACATATATGGTTGATCCTGTCTTGCAAGCAAACAAATTGAAAGAGATTAGAAACATTACTTTCAAGCAAAAGCGTAATAACTTTATCAAAGGGGGTACACACGGTTGAATGTCTTGGTTCATTGTCTTAAGATGACAATAGAAAACAAGCCTTGTAAGGTGTGAAGCACGTGATAGATTTTTTTGTCGAGACAGACGTGAAGATCAACCCAAAATATAAGGAAAATGTCTGTACGCTAGTAAAAAGTATATTTAATCTAAAGCTTTAATATCATTTATGATTAATTATAAGTTGACGGAAGAATGTTATTTCTATATAGTTGCTTAGTATTTGTCACCTATCTTTTAGGTATAACTGAGGCCTTTTATTTGCCTGGTGTTGCTCCAACTAATTATAAGAAGGGTGATACGATTCCATTATTAGTTAATCATTTAGCTCCAACTGTTCGTCATAGAACAAGCAATGGTCCCGGTAACATTGAGTCGAAAACATACATTTATTCTTATGATTACTATTATCCAAAATTTCATTTCTGTCCACCAAACGGAGGACCAAAGAAGCAATCAGAATCATTAGGTTCGATCATATTCGGTGACAGAATATTCAATTCCCCATTTGAAATAAAGATGTTGGAAGAGACCAAATGTAAAACCTTATGTTCATCTAAATATTCGAACACTGATGCTGTTTTCGTCAACAGAAATATTAGAGCTGGATACAATTATAATTGGATTATCGATGGTTTGCCTGCTGCGCAATATGCTTTTGATGATAGTACGAAAGAAGAGTTTTATGGTGCAGGGTTTTCCATTGGTGAAATTGATGATCACAGAGTAGCACATTTATATAATCACTTTGACATTCATATCGAGTACCACAAAAGAAGCGAGAACAATTATAGAGTCGTCGGTGTGTCTGTTAAACCATTTTCATGGGATAGAAGTGGTATAACTGATACTAGCAATAAAGAAAAGATATGTTCACCGGAATTGAAAATGGTTAATTTGAAGAATGAAGCTCAAACAAGTGTAATGTTTACTTACTCAGTTTATTTTGAAGAATCTGAAACTCCTTGGGCCACAAGATGGGATAAATACTTGCACGTTTATGACCCTAAGATTCAATGGTTTTCATTGATTAATTTTTCATTGATTGTAGTCATTTTAGGTATAATCATTGCACATATATTATTGAGAACTTTGAAAAATGATATCGTCAAATACAATGAAGTTAACTTAGATGATGATATTTCTGATGAAAGCGGATGGAAATTGGTTCATGCAGATGTGTTTAGACCTCCTCAACATAAATTATTGTTATCCGTTTTACTTGGTAGTGGCGCTCAAATATTTTTAATGACACTTATCACAATCGTATTCGCATTGTTTGGTTTGTTATCCCCATCAAATAGAGGTGCATTGTCAACATTTATGTTCATTTTGTACATATTACTCAGCGTGATTTCGTCGTTTGTTTCAAGCTATCTTTATAGGTTTTTCGGAGGTGAAAATTGGAAATTGAATATGATTTTAACACCAACCCTTGTTCCAGGTGTTTTATTCTCCATTTTCCTTTTCTTGAACTTCTTCTTGATTTATGTTGAGTCTTCAGGTGCAATTCCTATCGGCACAATGTTTGCTATGACTGCTATATGGTTTGTGATTTCAATTCCTTTGTCTGTTATTGGATCAATAATAGCTTCTAAGAAATCTTTAATAAGTATACCTGTCAGAACGAACCAAATTCCCAGACAAATTCCTCAACAACCATGGTATTTGAAAAACCTTCCACTTATGATTATTTCAGGAATATTTCCATTTGGATCAATTGCAGTAGAAATGTATTTCATTTACTCCTCATTATGGTTCAACAAAATATTCTATATGTTTGGATTTTTATTCTTCTGCTTCATATTGATGATGTTAACATCTGGTTTAATTTCAGTTTTAATGGTTTATTATACTTTGTGTTCTGAAAATTATAAATGGCAGTGGAAATCACTTTTCATTGGTGGAGGTTGTGCAATTTATGTCTTCTTACACTCATTATTTTTGATAAGTGGTTACAAACTTGAAGGTGTATCATCGATTGTATTATATGTGGGATATTCCGCTGTGACATCTCTTTTAGTTTTCCTTTGTTGTGGTACTGTTGGATTTGTGAGTAGTTTGTTTTTCGTTAGAAAAATTTATGCACAAATCAAGATCGACTGATTGATTAACCCTTTGCATTTTACACATAGTATTAATGCTGGTTAATTATTTACGTTGCAAGAATAAATATTATTAAAGTACATAATGGCTATTTATATAGATAAATATTATTCCTTACATATTAATACCATCCATCATTATCTTCTTTATCAATAAAAGGTATAATAGAATTGACAAGTTCAGTTTTCCATTGGTTTGGATTAGATTCTTTATTCAGTACTTGAGTTGGGACATTGAAATTCAAATTGTAGTATTCAATTTTATTCTTTATCAAATTGATGGAGAATTGTCCCAAAATAATCGATGAATTGAATGACTTATTCAAATTACTGTTAAGCAAATTAAATGCAATTGAAAGATCATTATTAATTTTGATTAATTTGTTAGTCAAATCAGCATCAGCGATGTACTTAAGTAAACTATCAATTATCAATTTGCAAAGCTTAATTAATTTATACGATTGCCCAAACGAAATATTTAAGACTGGTGTTAATAATTCAGAACTAGAATTATTACTATTTGTACCGGGACTCTTGGTATTTGAGTTTTGTGAACTTATTGTAGAAATGTAGTTGGCCAAATTAATAATTGCCTGAGATAACTTCTTAATCAATTTGTATAACCGTAAATGATAGTCATGAATAGAATCCTTCATGGTATCTTCAATGGACTCCATTTTATTCAATGATTGACTAAGATCATGTAAATACTCAATCAAGTCATATTTATCTTTGTTAAAATTGATAAATAACGATACAAAATCTTGAATTTGATATGAATCAGACGAGTCATTCCAGTCATCTTTGTTTCTCTTAACAGTATATTTTGAGGAATCATCCACAATGATCTCATCTCTTGTAGTAATCAAACTGCTCAAAAGTTTGGAAATTTTGAAATTTATTATGCTTTGATTATCAATACTCATGGGGATTAACTTTGTCAAATTAGCATATAAGAAGTCTACCAATTTATTATTGTGGATAGTATTTTGAATTCCAAAACTTAAACTATGAAAGTTATCCATTATAGATAAACAGTAATAAAGTTTTGGCAAGTATAACTTAATATCATCAGGGGTTAAGTCCTTAATATTACTTTTAATTAAGAGACTGAAATTCTCTAAAACTTTAAAATCATTCAAAATTGATGCTGTCAACGAAATACCCAACGAATATGTATCACCATTCAATAAAATAGAGTAATTTATTAATATCAAAGAAGAAAAAAATAAGATAAGAATATTATCATTCAACTTTATTCCGAAGTTATTAAAGGGATACAATTGCAAAATCCTTAAGATTAAAGTAATATTGTCGTTAATATTTTGAAATTGAAAATTATTCAAGTTTGTTAAAGAACAGTTGAATAATTCTACAATCATTTTTGTTTGATCATTGAGAATTAGGCCTTCCAAAATATTCACTATTAATTTTTGGTCAAATGGTAGAATTGGAAAATTGTTATGGAATTTTGCATAATATATTGATAAGTTTTGTTCAATTGAGTTAGTGGGAGTTTTGGAATATGTTTGGGATGCACTATATGGGCCAGTATGGGGCAAAATTGGGCGATATACAGGGGACGTGTTAACATGCCCTGGAATGGAATAATACATATTTTGGGGCGCTGGAGCTTGTGGATCATGCGGAGACATGATTACCTGTTGATGAGGATGTGATTGTTGAGACAATATCAAGTTTTTGCTCATTCTACCATTTAAACTGGACAATGAACTAATGGAATTTCTGGGTGATAATGATTGAGAAGACTGTCTTGATTGTTTAAATGATCTAATAGAATAAAAATCATCGTCACTATCGGATACACCCATATCACTTGAGACTGAGTTGGAGGTCTTTAAAGATGGCAACCTTGATCTTGAGCCATTTGACGAATTCGATGAAACAGAATCAATGGATAACTTACGATTATGAGCGGAACTAAATGAATTGTTACTGTTATTATTAGCATTGTTGTTACCAGGCATCTCGTAGGGAACTTTCCAAAAAGGGCCTTGGATAGGAGGACTGTGGGTAGCATGGTAATTATTAGACGGGGTAGTTGAGGTTGTGGTTGAATTTGAAACTTGTTGTTCGGCAGCAGATGAATTTAGGATCCCATTCAAAGGTGAAGATGGATTGGAACCTTGCTCAATGTTCTTCACTGATGCTACCGCAGGAGGCAAGACGTTTATCTTTGGTTGGGAGTAAGCACCAATTAATGGTGGTAAGATAATAGGTGAGCCAGATTGTGCAGTTCCAGACGTTACAATCGTAGTAGTAGCTGTTGTAGGGGAAGTGGTACTTGCTCCCGTTACTGAATTTCTTTGCAACGAGTTAGGGTAGGGCAAAGGTTGGTTCTTTGTTTCTAAAGTAAATGACTTCTTTCTCGTCCGAGAGCTGCTTTCCAACTTGTCTTCCAAATCCCTGATATACCCTTTGGATGGGCCTCTTTTCAATGGTACTCTTGAAAACGTACACTTTTCGCCATTCTTCACACAATTATTACATATCTTTGTAACCGTCTGCAACGACGAGCTTAACTCAGCATCACATCTAATCTTCTTCCGTCTGCATGCATCACATGCTCTTGACACCTTTGAACGTTTTCGAGGTGCTGAATTATTTTCGTTGGTGTTTGTTATTCCCGCCCCCGTCTCTGCTGTAGAGCTTGTGCCAGACTTGTCCTTTGGCGATTTATCCCCATTATCAAGAGATTCATTAACTCCTGGCATTTTCTGAATATATCTAATAGCTACTGTATCTACCAAACAAAAAAAAATTCAATAATTTTACCTAATAGTATTGACTTGAAATCTGAATTTTTCCAATACAAATGATATATCCGGTTTTAGTCAACTTATGTGAATGTTCCAATTATTCTTCCTGATGTTCTAAATTGATTGGCTTTGGCTCCTTTACCAATTGTTAACTTGTCGATACACCTCTTTTTAGATGTTTTAGTCTTCAACTATCTAGAATACAATTAGATTCGAATTATCGGAAAAACCAATTTTGAAAAGGGCATTAATTATGTCCCTCCACAACACACAAAAAAAATTTCCGGGGAAATTCCAATGGCTTACATAATACTCTGTGAGTTTTGGATACGACCCGGGGCAATTCGGTGGAGGTGGAGGGGTGCATTGAATTGTTCCGAAGAACCGAGCAAACAACATGTCATTTTATTATATTAGCATACGACGGATATATTTTGCACCCGCACTGACATAGGGGCTAATTGGGAGGTATAAGGATGCAACATAGAAGAAATGACTAGCGCAAAAGGAAGCGGCCAGAAAGTTGGCGTAGGAGCGAAGCGAGTAGAGAACGTATATTGCAAATGAGATGGGAGGCGGACCTGACCTAAATATGCGTAGATGAAACGGTTAAACTAGACACAACACAATATCCCACTCCCGTACCATATCCATCCAACTGGAGATTTCTCCAATCTCTCTTCTTTTCCAAACCTCGTAAAGAAGTTGCTTCCCTCTCCAGTAATTAAAGGAACTCATTTCTTTAGATGACCATAACAGTTTTATGTCGTGCTGCAACGTTACATCTATGGCGTCGCTGCCGCACACCAAGAGGATCCAAAAAGAAGGTTTAAACTCAAAGTGGGGGATCTGTCTATTAATGGTGACCAATTCGTGTAGATGGAAAAGAGATTGCTGTATGTATTGTTGGTACTGGCTTGGGGTAGAATCTTGTACTAAACGGCAGAAGTAGACCTTGAGTGCGTTGTGAAAGGCCATAATATTGTGAAACAATGCTTGGTGGAAACGCAGAATATAAATATGTTCAGTTTCCTTTAGTATCGGATTATATTTTTGATTGTATAGTTTCCAGTAGCGATTGACGTCCCATTCAACGATTGATTGTTTCACCTCAGTACAGACTTTGAAAAAGTGTCTTGGAAATTCATTTCGAGCACGAAAGATATTTTTGTGGTTGGTTAAATCGACAGCCTTCTTGAAAAGCTTGATTAAAGAATGCGGTATACCATACATAAGATATATGGAATTAGTATCTATTCCTGGTGTAGGAGTCCATGGATTTTCTGGAATATCTTCGCCTATTATTGTTCTACTCGCTCCTATTAGGTTATGGTTTGCGCCCAGTTGTCTGTAGTTCTCTTCATCAATCGGATCAATTGAGTACGTGAAAACATTAATCGAGTGAGTAGATTCGAAGAACACGCTTAGGAGTCGGAATGTAGTAGAAAGATAGTTTGACAAATCCAGTAGGGCATCTATGCTGTTAAATTTACTTTGCAAAATAAATTCTCCAATCGCAAATAGTAATTCATAATTCTCAAACACGCTAAAATAATTATCAGCTTGGATCTGTAATATTATACAAAGCAATAGCAAATTTTCGTACTCGAGTGTATTATCATCCATGTTATTATCGTATTCATCAAGGTGGTAATTTAATAAAGTAATGCTCATTTTCCTCAATTCAATGCTTAGTTTAAGATAATCATCCATATGATACGTTTCATTTTCGTTAATGACTGAATTTGATAACCCATTGGATATTTGAATCGCCGAAAGACTTAATAAAAGGTAAATAATACAGAGCTTTATGTGACACTTCAACAGATCCAAATTAGCATCTTCATCGGGCCTCATTTTGATGTTTATCCAAGATGCAAAATTCATGCAAATAAATTCACACACAATACTATTAATGAACGGAATGACTATAGTATCCCAGTGATTTTTTGAATAATGTACCCTCACAAATGAGAATGTTACATTTTTAAATTTATTTAGTAATTCTTTAAATAAGCCAGTTAATTTTAATTCATTTGAAATAGGTATCAGATAAAAGAGCCTTTTTAAAATACTTTGGTCAGCGAGCCAGTCGTCCGAATCAATATTCGGAAAGAATTTTGGATACAATATATGTAGCATATTCTGTTCATTTAATTTATAGTCTATTCCTTTTATTGCTAATGTTGTTAATTTAGCAGAGTCCAATAACTCATAATGAACCCATGAATTATTACTTTTAGAGAAAATAGATCCTTCAATTTCATTATGCAAAATATTCTCTGCATGCTTATAACCATTGTGCTTATTAGAAGTTTCTTTATCATCATGATGGCTACTTCCACTATCACTGATATCGTTGTAATTGATGCGCCAATTTCCCGTTTCTGGAACATGAAGCTTCTGCCTTTTCAATCCATCAATTCTGTAAACGCTGAATGGACCAACTCTACAATTTGGGCTTTTGTTCTGTTGAGAAATAATCTCCAATCTGTTCAAACTATTACTCACTTCTTTAAACGTATCATACTGCAGCGAGTTCGAAAATTTAACAAATTCAATGTTTCGTCTCTGAAATGTGGAGTCTGGATCCTCTTCCCCTAGATCAAGACAGATCATTGCATTAGTATCTGCAGAAACAGTTAGCGGATTTGACCATCCTAGCTTGATGTTATAACCAGCGCATTCAATACCAGCCTTGATACATCTCTGACATTTAGGTCTCCGTAAGTCACATTTAACTTTTCTAGATCTACAAGTCCAACAACCATCAAAGTTTCTACTCTTTCGTACCATATATTTGTGATAAGTGATTCAATCTCACCTTATATGTTTTTTTGTATCTTCGAATTCTTATCTTTTGTTTCTATAAAATAGAGGAAATTCACGAAATTTTATCGCAAGACTGACCTAAAAGAGATATGACGTTTGTGAGAGAGTACAGAAATATAAATGGTCGACGCCCTTATTAATATTGAACTTTCAAAGGAATTTGACCCCCAAATCCCAAGGATTTTACCTCATGAAAAAATTTATTCAATTCAAGTTGGATATCAATTATTCAAATTAAGCGGTGCTTCATTGTCATCAGATGCACCTTCCTATTTTTCGAGATTCTTTTCCCAAGAAGAGAATAATGATAAAGTCCTATTTATTGATAGGAGTCCATTGATATTTGATAAGATATATCAACATCTACAAGGATACCAAATTCGTGTTGATAATGAATATGAATTTGTTCACTTGTTGCTGGATTGTTATTATTTTGGATTAAAAAGATTACAACAAATTTTAAAAGATGAAGATATTTTTGCTACAGTAGGTAATAAATCCTTTAAGATTTCAAGGAGTTTGTTTGCTAATAGTGGAAACAATCCAAATTTTTTCAGTATTAGCTACGAAAGTATGCTCACAGATAATTCAAAAATTATAGAACAAAGGAACATAATCAGGCCCCCCCCACAAAAACCTGCTATGGTTAATTCTAGGTCTCCTGAGCTATTCAATGATCTATTAGAATTATTAAGAGGTAATTCTCTAGTTATAAAGAACGACGAGCATAGGAATTTATTAATAAGAGAATGTAAATATTATCGTTTCCTTGAATTAGAACAGCGAATTATTAAGCACAAGATAATTAATAATCCATTTAATAGCTTCACAAACCAAGAGATTATAATTGGACTAAATGACATAAATTCTAAGGGGCTAATATTTGACCTGTCCGTTAAAGACGAAAATGGCGATTGTCCTGTTCAATATCAAAGACCTTTCATTTTAAAAGAGCCGAAAAGAACACTCATAATGCAATTGGAATCTAATTTCACAGAAGGCTCGAACAAAAACAACTCTGAAGTTAGGCTTATTTTGGTCAAGAAGTTCAAAATGATTATGGTTCAATTGACGAATTCCTTATGCCAAAAATTTCTGCAGTTATTTAGGTGCACAGACAGTTTTTCAACAGAAGATTTAAAATCTGCGACACCATCTCTCTGTGTGCTTGCAAGACTTGAGAGCTGCAAGACGGTGATGAACGGCATGGAAATGAAAAAATTTTGGGAATCAGATATACTAGAGAATCTTTCGTCATCTGCAGAGTCTCAGAAATTGCTTGATAATTTATCAAGTATTAAAAAGCGAAAATTATCTAATGAAATAACGGGAGATAAAATCGAATTTAAGCTAACTAAATCCTTATGGAAGATAATCTTAACCGAGAAAAGAATAAGAATACAAGCAGTCTCTATCGAAGGAGTTACAAATTCTGAATCATTTGACGAACACAATTTGGAATTTTTATAAATATAAATAGGATCTATTTCCAGTAATAATAATATAAATGGAAATTCTAGACTAGATTAAATTTCAACGCCAACAAGGGATTTACGACGAATAGTATATTGCTCATTGGCATAAAAATATTCTTTAACAACCACTCTGAATTCGTCAGTTTCAGGATTATAATGATCTATTTCGAACGACGATAAGTCCTTCACCACTATATCTGCTCCTGACTCCCAGACCTTCTCAGGGTTGTACGTTGAACATATACCAACTATCATAGCTCCTGCACTCTTACCAGCCTTAATTCCTGCAGGGGCATCTTCGAAAACTACAACCTTCTTATGAGGTGCGTCGTATCCAAGATTTTCTCTAGCAGATTTGTATCCTTGCGGATGAGGTTTACCTTGAGTAACTTCTTCTGCTGTAATAAAACAGTCGGGCTTCTCAATTGTGAGCAATTTTAACCATTTTGAAGCTAATGGTAAAGTTCCAGAGGTAATGATGGCCCATCTCTGATGCTTATTATCAGTTTGGGTTCTTGATATCTCATCAAACTTTTTTACTAACTCAACTGCCCCTGGAATTGGCTTTGCAAATTGACCGAAAGAATCAGGAATTGATGCTTCCCATTCTGTAACTTGTTTCTCCACGGCATCGTCTGGCGACCACTTGGCAATCACATCAAAGGTTCTGCAACCATGTGAAGTCCTAATGATTTCATCAGCATCAACATGAGGTCTGGTTTCTGCAAATCCTCTCCAAAATTCAGAAATTGCTCCTGTAGAATTAACCAACGTACCATCGCAGTCAAATAATGCTGCATTTACATAAAATACAGCTGGAATTTTATTAGCTGGTTTCAAAGACATGATGTAAATAATCTAATATGTGTGCAAGAAATTGAAAATGGCCAGTAATATTATATACTCATATATATATATAGTCGACCCAATACTTGATCATCTTTATATCATGGGACTTGCGGTGTATATAACCCTGTAATGAGATCTAGGTGTCAGATTACCCTTACCGTAGAATTGCTACGAATTTGCTATGATCGGACCACTGGAAGCTCGGATATCTATCATGAACACTGTTACAACACGAATGTTAACAATTTGGCAATGAATTCAATTGTGACAGCGATCCAATAACGTCTAGTTGATTATCAGTGACCTGTCGTAGAGATTTTCCTATTGAACAAATACTGGATATAGAATGTACGGAGGGTCGTTTCTTCTGTATATTGTCTTCTGAGAAAATAAAATTTATCTGGTATTGTTCACTTCTGAAAAAAAGGTGGTCCCGTCATTACAAGACATACAGTAGCAATTAATTCGTATTTCAGTCATTTTGCAGTTGCTATAACTTTACTAGATTGTGCAATACTACATGTTGGTATACAATACGGCTGCAATTCTAATTCTAATGCTATGAGCACCAGAAGATGGATTTCGTCAGGAGTATAAATCATAAAATAGTATTATATTTACGTATTCATGCAGAAATTTTGTTCATGATTGTTAGAATAGATGGACCTGAGACTTAAGAGGTAGCAAAATTTGCTTCGACTCAAAATTGAAGCTAGTTTCCTCATTCTCAAAATTTAATTAGATAGAATAAATTACAGAAACAATTGCGAGCAAATGAAATATAATTCATGTAAAGCATGAATCCTTTAAACTTGGACCAAGTGTTTTATACTATACAAAGTAGATGTTGCTCTCAACATGTAAATACAAGTAAAACTGCAAAATTTTGATTATGTAATCAATTTTGATAAATTCGTTTACTAACGAGACAACTGATATTCATCCAGTAATAGTTATCAAGCAAAGACCAATTACAACAATCGAACAACTCATATAACGATGGCAGTTGGTAAGACACTCGTATTAGCCTCCCTTTTAACTGTTGGAGGCTATATGTTATTTAATAATTCGGGGGAATTATTCAATGTGGGAGAGTTTTTAGAATCAACGTCTCCTTACATGTGGGCAAATTTAGGTATCGCTAGTTGCATTGGTTTTTCGGTGGTTGGAGCTGCATGGGGGATTTTCATTACAGGGTCGTCTATTATAGGTGCAGGTGTTAAGGCTCCAAGAATCACAACTAAAAATTTGATTTCTATTATTTTCTGTGAAGTAGTGGCTATTTATGGATTGATTATGGCGATTGTGTTTTCATCTAAGTTGACTAATGTTCCGGAGACAGAATTATTCACTAAGGAAAACTTATATACTGGATACTCGTTATTTTGGGCAGGCTTGACGGTTGGTATTTCCAACTTAATTTGTGGTTTAGCGGTTGGTGTAACAGGCTCCACGGCAGCCATAAGTGACGCTGCCGATTCATCCCTTTTTGTCAAGATATTAGTTATTGAAATTTTTGGATCCGTTTTGGGTTTATTTGGGTTAATTGTTGGATTGTTGATGGCTGGTAAAGCTTATGAATTCAAGTAGAAAAGGTTAACATTTAACTCAAAGAGGACATTTCCATATTGCTTAACACGTTTCTGCAATGCAAACGTATTTACTTCATTTACTACTTTATTACATCATTTTATCAAATAAATCACGGAAAGATCCAACTAACTTTAGTATCATTATAATAGAGATTTTTACGCATTACACATGTAGTTATCTAATATATTAGTATAATTTATTGAAATGTATAAAATTAAATAAAACCACTAAACAAATCTAATTTTAATACATATTTCTGGTTTTTTGTGCATCTATTACGTTAATTTTCAACTTCCATATATTCTGGATTCTTCTTTAAAATAACGATTCCCTCTAACGAATTAGTCAAACTTATCCATTCATCTGTGTTCTCTAATTCTGCTCTCTCACCATAATTTAATAATACGGGGGTAGATTGAGTTACCCAACCGGTAATAGTTTTTGGTTTACCTGCTTGACCGACAACATCAACAGCTTGGCCAACCCGGACATTTACCTTTATAGGGTTTAATGATTCATCAACTGTTATTAACATCCTAGGCTTAATAGCTGGTGTCAAATAATACAATAATTGATGAGTCGTTTCAGAATTAGAATCATTCAATATGAAAGATTTAGGATCTAATAAAGCAACCGAAATAGTCAACAAAGAAGCCAACGAGACTTTAGATAATATAGATCTTTCTGTATTAAATGGAGTTAGGGTTAAAGTACCTTTACCTAAATGTAATATACCTTGAGCAATTCTGACCATAAATAATGAATCGGCTGATTTAATATAGTAAGAGGCCAATTGCCTTAACAACTGAGCTAATCTTGCGTTATTTGTACCAGCACCCACTAATCCCATTGCATATATAGCGTTCTGAGCAACTTCTAAATCAGGGTCATGAGAATAACGTGATAATGTATCGAACACTTTCATTTGTGGATATGAAGTAGAAACGAGACCCATTGCAAGTGGAACCGCTCTACGAATTAAGGGATTCCCGTAATGCATCAAATGCGAAAAATGACGGAGAGACATATCTTGTCCAATATCTTCTCCCATAGCTATACAAGCAAGACCTAAAACAGCAAAACCTTGGTACAATTCTTCTTCTTCATCATCATCATCTTCTTCTTCAGGTGTATCTTCAGATTTTTCTTCCTTCTTAGTATCCTTATCGTTAGTATCATTAGTCTTTTCATTGGCGGTACTTTCAGCATCTTCCATTTCAACATCTCCAGTTGGATCAGCCTTGGCTTGAGCACCTTCACCTTCCTTCTTCAATTGGTCTTCTTCACTCTCTTCTAACTTCTTTTCTTCAGCAAGCTTATCTTTAGGCTTAGCTGTGCACATTTGTAATAATGATTGAATTTGCAAAACATTACCGGTACCTGCATAAGCACAAATATTAACTAAAACTTTCAAAGTTTTGCTGATTGGGTGATCGATAGCGTCAATAGTTTCTAAAACATCTTCCACTTGTTCAGTCTTACCCATGTATAACAAACCTAAACCTAATGACATAAACCTAATGAACTTATTAGTCAATTGAGTAAATTCTCTTTCCAATAAGGTTTGTAAGATTGTAGAAGTTATATCGCCATGACAAGTACCAACAAACACATGCCCTAAAGCCAAAGCTGCCAAACTTGAAACTTCAATAGAAATATCTAAATCTGAAACCAAAGGTAACAATAAGCTCAAAACTTCTTCGTTTGACGACCCTGCAAAAGCAATACCCAATCCATTGATGGCAGACGTTTGGAAAATTTTCTTCGGATCAGTAACATATTCTTGTAACAAAGCTAATGCTGCTTCCACGTCGTCATGTACGTTAGCAGAAACTATACCGGTACCTAGTAAAGCACCTGCCTTGACTTCATCTTCTGATGAATAAGTATACTTATCCAAATGTTGTAAACCCTCATTAATATTCCATTGATGTATAGACCCTAATGATGCAGTAGTAGATATCATACCATGTCCTTTGGTCTTATAAATCCATGACTTATTATCCTCTTCTGTTTGAATTAATTTATCGGAGGCATATCCTAGATTAACAAAAGAGTTAACGAAAGCAGAAGCTAAGTTTTGCTTTGCCGAATCAATAGAACCAGAATTACCTAAGCCAAATTTGGAATTTTCTAAATGTGATTTATAAATATCCTCAGGAACTTTTGGATCTAACAAGTTTAACTCTTTGACAAGATATCCATAATACTCGTGTAACTTAGTATTAGAAATACATTCCTGCACTTCATCATTATCTCCTCCATACTTGAAACTTGAATTTTGTTGAGACAAAATGAAACCCAATTGTTTATGGATCAACTCATCATCAGTGACTTCGAAAACTTGCCTCATTAATTTTTCATCATCCATTTTAATTGCTAATGTTAAGGCCTGTGTTAATTGATTATGTGATAAGTAGATTGCATACGCAGTGTTCAAGAAAGAAATATCATCAGGTGGTGCTAATAACGGCACGCAACTGACCATATATAAGCAAACTCTTGTGAAGGTGTTTTCGTCAACGAATTGTGGCAATTTATCAATGTTTTCAATCTCCAATAATAAGTCCACTGCATCTGCTTCACCGTTGTGCTCCAAAAAAAAAGGAACAATTTGCATAGCTAATTTTATCAATTTGTTAATCAAGTCCTCATTCAAACCTAAGTTTTCTTGATACGAAATACCAATTTCCAACGCCAAATGACGCATATACTCATGACCCCAATCCACTATAGTGTCATTCGAAGATAACAACCTGTATTTCAAGGAATCCTTCTTACCGTCATCTGAATAAGTCATCGCCAAAACCGATAAGATATCGGCTAACTTGATAACGAGGTCCGAATTGCTTTTGTAGTTGTTGCACCATTTGTCATACAAGTTGGTCAATAATGGATAATGTGGTCTCAAAAATTTCAATGGCTTTGGGACGGCAGTCATAGATGTTGTAGAATCTTTGATAAAAGCTTTTAAGCTATTCAAGTATTCATTATACAACTCTACCTTTTGCGAAGGTTCGTTCAACCTTTCAACCAACATCTCCAATTCATCTTTCAAGTGCTGATCTTCTTCAGAAAGTTCCTCTTCCTTTGGTGGGTTTTGCTTTTTTGTCAATTGAGGTTCTGACTCAGACGAGACAGATTCCCTCTTTATTGGTGCCTGATCTTTAGAGGGCGACATCTTTCCTATGTACTAAATAACAATCAAGATCACAATAAAAAATTCAATTAATAAACAGACTTGGTATTAGCTCACTTTATTTTCGAAAAATGACTATCTTTATATCAAGGATCTTTAAAAGTACAATATATTGTAAGCGTAATCAATGAACCATCAAAATTCACCGCTATGGATGGCAAATCGTTCAAAATATCAAAAAATATACGTACTGTATATAACAGAATCGTGTGTTCCACCAATGTCTCGAATGTCGCAACAAACCTACAAATGTCTTGCATGTTTTTATGTTTACAATTGGACCAAATAAAGATTGGTGAGGACTAGTAAGAGGATTAGAGGGTTCTACGGGATCTAATATAAAATTTTATAGATAGAAGATAAAAATCAAGATATAGAATATCGAGTTTTTGAATGACTTAAAGCTAACAGATGGAGAGAATATTTTATAAGACGAGTATACGTGATCCAAGTACTCAACTTCCAGCATATATTTTTGATACTTCGTATTTACCATCTACGGACGTGATTAGCTATGATGAGTTTATTCCTACCTTAATGAAGCATTTACCTAAGGAAAATTACGTGCTAATAATGTTTAGTTGTGGTTTGAACAAAATTACTTGGATATGGGGAATCAAATTTTTAAAGAGCTTTTTAACCGACAATAATGAAAAACACTTAGATAGATTAGTGAAAATTATCTCTGTGCATGACAGCTGGTTTGTAAAATCTATAACGCAAATATTCAAAAATTATAACACTACTAGGAAGGGTTTTAATGCGTTGAATAAGATTGTTGAATCTTTCAATATCAGGATGGAGAATTTCGGTTCTCTCACATCTCTGTCAAATACAATTGTGCATTATAGCAAATTGTCTGAATTGCATAGTTATATTGATATCACCAGATTGAAAATATCGCTAAATATTTACAAGTATAATTATCAACTAGAAAACCAACTAAATCTAACGTTAGTCGTTCCACTAATTAATGAGAGAACTAAAATTAATGTGAGTACGAATGCAAATTTTTATCACCATTTTTACCAAATTTTCAACATTATAAATACATACGGACATAAGAGTGAATTGTTATTTCATAAACCAGGCAAGAAGATTAATACAGATATCTTTTTTGATTGTATCAACAGAAATCAACTACTCTGGATTAATGATTGGGATTTATATTGCATATCTGCCACTTTTAAGCGAATTTTGATGGAATTGCCACAACCTTTAATACCCATTCATAGAATAAGTCTCCCACTTAAATATGATCTTGGTTTTATACGGGATAACTTTAGAACGATAATGAACAGCTTCGAATTAGAAGCAAACTACAATTCAGTCTTATTTCAATTGTGTGAATTGTGTTATAAAATAATTGAAAATACTATTATTACAAAACACACCTCTTCGTCTTTGTCAAAATGCTTGAGTCATTGTTTAAGCCACGAATTGATTCTGATGCAAAACAAGGACAATATATTGATTGTAAATCGGTTTTTTAAGACTGTTTTGGATAATTGGAAAGAATTAAGAAAAGACTACATCGGAAAATATCAAAGCATAGATGAGATAATTAATGGTCTGGCAGGTGATGACGAAATACTGACGTCTTATGATATGAGTCATGACTTAACATTCAATGATGGGGAGGAGGACAAGAGAGTGATGATTAATACGAATAACATTTTGACTACAAATTCTAGATTAACAAATGTTGATTCCCTGGGACAACAATATACTCCTTCATCTAGCCCTAGGAAACAAACTTTAATGACGAGTCCTACAAGAAGAAGCTTACCAATTAAGTCACCTATGAGGTCACCAAGAAAATCACCTAAAAAATTTACCAAGAAGTTGTATACTGATTCATCCAAAGAATATCAAAATAAAGAGAATCTACCAGAGAATCTAAATATCTCTATTCAATATCCGCCCCAAAAATACAAATTTCAGGTAGAGAAACCAATTGAACGTGAAATTAGTAAATTATCGGTTTCAACAAATAACAACAAAAAGCCTGTTATTAGAGGTAGAAAAGTTGGAGAATTAGCAAAGCTATTTGAAGAGAGAACGAAAGGTTTGGAATTATTAAAGGGGATGTAAGGTTATAATGGATATTGTATACAAGGAATTTCATAGATCAAAATATTTTAAATTAAATATACACATATAGCTAATATACAAAACAAGCAAATAACGAAATGTGATCATTCACCTACCAATCTACTGTCGATATTGTCCATGGATAACTCGCCGTCATTGTGGTGATGGTGGTCATGGTTGTGAGCGGCATCCGCTACCGCAGCAATGGCAGCAGCAGCCGTACTGTCACCATTATCACCACTATGGCCGTGTAATCCATGCTCTTGCAATTGCTGTTGATATTGTTGCAATTGTTGCTCATCAATATGATGATGATGAGGATGGTGTTGATGGTGATGATGAGCAGCCGCAGTTGCAGCTTGGTGTAATTGACGTTGCAATTCAGCTTCTTGCTGGTGTTGATGATGCTGTTGCAATTCATATTCCAATACTTGATCATTAGTAGATTCGTCGTCATCGTTCAAATCCACTTGTTGGAAGGAATTAGCGTTTGTTCTTTTCTTGAAAGAGTTTCTGAGACCTGGATCCTGAGCAGCATTATTGGAAGCCAAAAATCTGCTTTGCTTCTTCAATTTTCTCTTGTATCCTCTGATTTCATTATAAATGTCTTCACGTTTAATTAATACATCTGGGTACTGGTCCTTAATTTTGGCTTCAATATGAGAAGGCTTGGTACCAACTTTATATAAATCTAAAATTAATAAATTCAATTCATCTGACCTCTTTCTCAACATTGGGTGATTTGACAAAGGATCTAACTGAGGGTGATTGTGCTCATTACAAGTAGTCTTCAATGTCCACATTCCTGTCGATTTCTTGAAAGTGGCTGTCATCGAAAATGGGCATCTTAACTTCTTGGTCTTGGTATTAGGATCCAAAATGTATCCATTATCCACCTCTACATGTCTAGCATCATCCATGCCCTTCTTTGACTTCTTCTGACGATAACGTCCTCCTAACTCACATGTATAGTAAATTGCTTTCTTATTCGAATGTGCAATCACCACTCCAAACCCATTATCACGAGCAAACTCTTGGATGAATTCATTCAAATCGTCCCTGTTGTGAAGCACCTGTTCAGGGAACGGTCTGGTGATCAAATTACCTTCGGCAGTAATAGTGTTTTCTGTCACAGGGTAGATTTTCAGCTTTGAGTCTATGATAGGCTCCGGAATCTGAATGTTATACTCGCTCTCATCTCCCACTGACGTGTGGTATTGGTGCAAGTGGGCATCTGGAAGCTCGTATGCCTTCTGTGACATGCCTTTGCCATGTTGGTGGTGTTGGTGCATATGCTGTTGGCCTTGCGAATGTTGGTGTTGTATTTGCTGTCCCTGCTGCCCATGTTGTACATGTTGTTGCCCATGTTGGGGCTGCTTCTGTTGTCTTTCCGATAACGCGGCTGCATGCGCTATTTGCTCGAGTTTCACTCTAGTGGCCTCGAGGTCGCTATGTGAATGATTCTGGGGATCGACAACAACTCCCTCTTGCTTAGCTACGCTTAACAATTGGTCATCAATGTTATTCGAATAGACCTCATCTGCGTGGTGTGATGACATATTATGATCGGTTTCCTTGAGTGATTGTTCCTGCTTACGCTTAGTTGCAAATAATACTAAGTCGTGTTATTTGGTAAGTAGTGTAAATTTGTTAATTTGTTGTTTTGGTAGATGAACTTCTTTCGAAGTTTGGTGGGAGCTTTGGTCATCGAACGACATCATGATAGTGATCCGTACACGACATATTTTTTGGTTTAGTGAGTGGTTTCTTTTTGCATTCTCATTTTCGCTATATGCAAAGCACCAGGTATACTGAGCCGAGTCAAAAGGGCCACAGCATTACAGTGCTACCGTGTCAAGCAGTTATAAGACTGCGGAGGAGAATACCTGGAGCACACGAGACACAAGTAGGCACATGTAAAAAGATATGGGCTATGTCTGGATTGCTCTTGGATAATACTCAAATATGCAATGTAACGTTGTGACTTTTCTTGGAGAATCCGAGGAACAGGCGGGTATGGAATTAGTAGTTCAGAATGTCGTAGGTCATTAGTGGATGTAGGAAGAATTTTCCGAGCCTACCAAGCCTATCAGAAACGTTAGATTCATGTAAAACATACCAACATGCGTGAAAATAATAATAATAGGTGTAGAAACCCGGACAGATCGTAAGGTCTAGTGCGATAGTGAAGTAGTTTAGGCGGGGTTATTAAATAGACATTAGACAAATTTAACAGAGGTATTGAGGTATTGGGACTAGATGTGAAAAATGTATGGGGTAAAATTATGAGTGCACTTATTGTTGCACATTCTATTAAGTATACTACACAATCAGCTATAAGGTTTTAGCAGCAAAGTACTAGTTATAATTAAGAGTTTTATTAGCCCATGTAGGTAAAATAAATGACGCTTTGTGGACGCTACTTGAATAATATTTGAACAACTCGAGTTCCTTATCCGCGGCAAATGTTCTGGTCGGAATACTGAGGACATTGGACGTGTCGTTGGTAGCGACTATTAACCCTAATTGGCCACTAGTGTAGCTTGGCATGTAGCATTGACTGTATGCGACGTTGGCAAATACATGCTTAGCTTTTTGCATTAATTGCTTCAAGTAGTCGATATTCAACCATATATTTTCACTACTTTGCATTATGACAATGCCGTCTGGGTTTAACGCGTTAGACAACAATTCAAAGTAATTTGTTTGAAAGAAGTCCTCTGCGGGACCTTCAGGGTCCGAAGAATCGGTAATAATGACATCGTACTTATCGTGTGTCTGTGTAGAAAGAGATTTCAAGTACTTAAACCCATCGTCGATGACAATATTGACGCGAGGGTGATTGTGGAATTTGGCCATTCCTGGTAAGAATTTGGCCAGTAACTTAATTACCATGTCATCAATTTCTACCATTGTTATTTCGTTTACTCCCTCGTCGAGGTGCTTGATGAGCTCACGAACAACACCGCAGTCTCCACCACCTATAACTAATACCTTTCTTGGTTTGGCATGGGACATTATTGGCAAATGGGTGATGAGCTCCTGGTATGCAAATTCGTCTCTCTCGGTACATTGGATGATTCCATTCAAAACCAACACATTGCCAAACGTGCTTGACTTGAATACCAATATATCCTGATATTGGGATTGGGTATGGTACAAGATCTGTTCGATTTCTAATGCAAAAGCTTGCCCGGGAAATCCCTCAGCAGATATCTCGTGGAACCAGTATTTATTGTTTATAACATTAATGCATGCATGCTTGAACGACTCCAAGTCGATTTGTGGGGTTTGTATCAGCATTTTATTTAATAATCTTCACTACACTCCCCTACTACTACCCAACTGTAAAATTTTTTTTTTCAACCGTTCATTGAATTTGTCCCACCTCCGCGCTTATCCATCGAAGCTTCCCAATAATGTCACTTCCACCACAGTTTTCCTCTGATCTTCTTGTAAGAAGACAGCCATACCTTACCTTCTCATCGTATCTACTTCCAAGCCTGCCATCTGTGTATCCATCACTAGATCACTTTGAATCAAGAAATCATGCTATGTTTATGGCGATCTTACGTCGCGTGTAATATCGCTCCTCAGCTTATAAGATGCATTTCACCTCGATCACGGACCCTCTCTACAATCGTCTCCTGTTTCCCTATGTAACATGTCCGTCATACAAAATACACTCAGACATTTTAATTTTATTCTCATTATACACAGAACATTGCTAGTGCGGACTTTCAATCCCACAAGCGTATAGAAGTATGCCGGATGTTAATAAACTTAGATTTTACATATGTCTCCGTTACGCCATAAATAAACTTCAGCAATTCTGCTAACCATACAGTTATCTGTTGTCTATTTGGCACGAATAACGTAGAATTTTCGCCAGCTATTAGGATATGATTGACATATCGAACCTTTTTTTATTGTCAGAATTTCTCAGGCGGATCATTCATTAAATACATTATCATATATGCCATATACGAAACAGCTAGTCCGTACACCGGGGTATACGTCTCGCTTAATGTCCTGCACAACTATGCTCATGTATTACCCTTGGAATGAGAACATTTTTTCTACTCAAAACGACAAAAACAGAAATCTTACTGCATATACTAATATTACACAAAAGCAGATTTTTCTCCAAAAAAATGATCAAATTTTCTCTTAATGTATAATACATAATAATAAGAATAGTACCCCCAGAAGAAGTGGAAAAAAAAATCAAACCATATAGATAAACAGTATCGATAGAAAGATTATAAGGATTTTAGCTTTAAACGCTGTGTTATATTGACATAAAAGGATAAGAACATATCCAAAGTTTTTTATTAGTAATATTACGGAGCAAACGTCGTCAAGGGACACAGATTATTAATCAAACCCACAGTAACTATGAATACAGAGAAACGTACTATGGAACGCGCTAGAGAGACACATCCGGTGTACTCCAAGTTCAAATTAGTGTTGCTACTGGTACTTCTGGATGTGGCAATGATTTCACATTTTTTTCAAGCGATCGTTAAATTTTTGTTTGAATGTATTGTACCGTTCCCGAGGCAACTACAAATGGGAAATGGTTTTGAAGAAGTTACAAATTCCAAGATAGAGGACGAAGAAAACATCAAGGGGGAATGTGAAGGGTTGTTCCCATCAATAACTAAGACTAGTCTCAGTGGCAAGGTTGATGAAATGTCTAGCCCTGAAAGCCCGCAAGCTTGTTCGACTGGCTTAACTACCCGGTTGTTACCATTCAAAAATGAAAATGGGGAAATAGAGTGGACATTTACAGATGATATCGTTCCGGGAAGTGAGTTGGATTGCTTCAAAATGACGCCTGCAGGTGGTAACTCTTCAGAGAGTCATAATCCGCTAGTGAAACACGAGCATGAACATGACCCCGAGCGTCACAACAAGCATGAAAATAACTTATCGCCAACGTCGTCGAATTCATCAAATAATGATTCCATTTTATCCAACGAGAAGAGCAAGAAGAAGGAGAAAGAGGACACTCCGATGACTTCAAACTCTAGCCCTTTTTCATCTTCCGATCAGGATGAATATAAGTCAAAATCAGACGAAGATAGTGAAAACAAGACCTATAATTGTCCCCATTGCGATGCAGTATTTAAGATAAGAGGTTATTTGACGAGACACATAAAGAAGCATGCGATTAATAAGGCCTACTCGTGTCCATTTCATAAATTCAGCATATACATGGATGAAAATAATATTACCCACAAATGTCATCCAACAGGTGGATTCTCAAGAAGAGATACATATAAAACACATTTAAAGGCAAGGCATTTCAAGTACCCACATGGCGTCAAAACAAAGGATAGAGCTACTAGTCCAGGAAATTGTTCTATGTGTGGCGAACACTTCCAGAATAGTGAAATCTGGTGTGAGATACACATTGAAGGTGCGGAATGTAAATTCTTGCCTGTTGGTTTCAAAGGTAAGTCCATCATTAAGAATAGACTAAAGAAGCAGTTGTCTAGACAGAGATCAAGAAAGTTGGAGAGTATTGAATCTTGCAAATTACTTCATACCCCTACTTCAGACCCCTCGCAAACACCTGCTCCATTGGACAACAATCCATCTACTTATGAATGCAACAACTCTGCCTCTCCCAGCATTTCTACCAGTTCGGGGAATTTTACGAGCGCTAACTCGGCCACTAATGAGCAATCTCCAGACACAAATATCCAAAATGGCAACACACCAATTTATTGCAATCAATTATTTCAACTTCCTATTTCACCCACACAACAACAAGAAGAGCAACATGTACATGAGCATGACCAGGAACAGGGACAGGAACATGAACATGAAGTTCAACAGGGGCATCAACATGAGCATCAACATGAGTATCAACAGTCACATTCAAGACAATTCAACCAACAACAAGACTATCTTATGTTTGATCAATTCAGACTTCATAAGAACGATTATAACGACCCACAATTAATATATGAGGACTATGATGATGAGTTTTGCTTGGATGTTGATCAATTGAACAAATTTTCTTACAACAACTACAATGAAATTTTGAGTTATCTTCCTCAAAATAGCAACCATTCTTATCAGCAACATGTACATTATTAAAATCTTCACTCGCCATTTGAATGATATCTGGTTTATGAAGTGCTTATTTTTTTTTTGTATGCAATGGATTTATTTTTTATTTTGGGATTATTTTGGTTTTACTTTTTTTTCGTAACTAATATCTATGCACGGACTAGGATTGTATTTAATGATTTTTTTTAATGTATTTTACAGAGTATAGTGTTATTAGTGTAATAAATATATTTATATAACTACAAGTTAAATATGTCATCAATTGCGTTCAGCTTTTTCTTTTTCTTTTTCTTGTTTTCTTTAAGTTCTCCGAAAATGTCATCTATAGAAGTTCCAGAGTTAACTGTTTTCTTTGGTTTAGAACTAGATTCTTTCTTTGAAAATATACTGTCTCTTTCGCTTTCCTCTGTCTTCAAGTTTTTCGTACTTTTGGCATCATCTTCTCCATATTGCCTCTTCAATTGCAGATATTCTGAAATTTTGTTCAAATACACAATTTCACCGACGTCATCAGTCTCAGTATGCTCATTAGGTTCATTTGAAGCCTCTTGTAATGATTTCCACTTGCAGATTTGGTCTACTCCTTTAATAGACCGTAAAATGCAATATAACTTACTCAAATTTCCCACCAACGCTAGACCAAGGGTTACGAACTGACCCAATGCAATAATCCCATTAAACTCATAATAAGACTTAGTGAATACTCGTCTTTTTATCAAATATTTTATAGTATCTAGTATTTGCCGTTCCTTATGCTGTATTTGTTGAGCATTCTTTGTAGATTCTAAATCTACTAGTAATATAAGAATCTTCCTGATGTTCCTATGAATTATATTCAAGTATTTCCACCATATCAGAACTCTATGTTGATTATGGTTTCTGTGATAAATTAAATGGAGTATCCAATATTCCTGGTTCAACTGATCTTTTTGATCTGATGTTATAAAATCTCCCATAGGCTCCAATTACGATCTTTTATGTTGCTTGAATTTGGTGATGATTTTGCGCTATCTATCTAAAAAAAAAAATTTTGAATTAAAAAACTTCTGTTCAAACATCTTCAACGAAGAATGAGTGACATAGATCAAACAGTTGCAGACGCAAGAGCTTTGTTGCAGTTTTCCCAGGCTGAAAAGGCATTGGAACTTTTGACTCCAAGTTTTGAGTTGAACAGTTCTAATGTTTCATTTTTACAAATATTTGGTGAGACCTTATTAGAGAATAATGATTTAGAGAATGCCTATGATATTTTACTAAAAGCTTGTGAATTAGATCCCGCTGGTGATAAGGGTACTGAAAAATTTCTTTATTTGGGACAAATAATTGGAGGATTTGATGGTTTAAAATATTTAGATAATGGTTTAAATAAATTGAGCATCCAATTGAATGCTATTAATGAAGATAGAGGGGAGGATGATGAAGTACTTGTAGAATTATCTAAGTTATATGAATCGAAAGAGCAACTTCAGAAATATTTCATCAAGAAATTAAACCAGGGAATCTTTGCCAAGATTGAAATTTGGATGACAGACTTATGTATGGAACCAGAAGCAGAGGACCAATGCAATGATTTGATTGCGTATTCATTGAAGTTAGACAATCAAAACCCTGAGTCTTTGTCTTTATTATCGTCCATTAGAATATCTCAACAAAGAGTCGATGAAGCAAAGGAGGCCTTAAAAAAGTCATGGGCTTTATTTCAAGACAAAAAGACAAAATTGGAAGAAGCAGCTAATAATCTAAAAACAAACCCCGAAAATGAAAATCAATCTGACTCATTCGAAGTTGGCTTAGACTACATGGAGTTGATTCAACCTTTATTAACACTCGCCAGGTTTGCAATAGAGTTAGAGCTCTACGAAATTGCAATCACGATATCATCTAATAGTCAAGACATAAACGAAAACATTTTGGAATCATACTACTATGAGGCTTTAGCAAATATTCTTTCAGCCAAGAAAGTTGCATATAATATTCAATCTTCGAGTGTTGAAGACTATAGAGATTTAGAAATTAAACAACTCTTGAGGTCTCAAAATTCAGATATAAAGGGATTTATTGATGAGGCGAAATCAGCATTAACTCAAGGGTATAAAATCACTCAAACTGATTCTGTTGATACTGATACTGAATTAATTGAGCAAGTTTTAAGTCTAGTCGATGAAGTTGGAGGACCCATAATCAGCGAGTTAATGCCTCAAAAAAATGATGCAGAAGAAGAAGGTTGGGAAGAAGAAATTAACAGTGACGAAGAGTTATAAACGTTGTATATTATAAAATAAATAAGCTATAGGCAGCTATAATAATCATAGATGAAGATGCTATCGTCAATCTCCGTTTGACTCTACTTATAATGTACATATGATGTGTATCTCAAATCCTTATGATATTTGTAATAGAATAAAACGCAAAGAATAATTATACACCAAAATAGAACAAATCTTCATAAATTTTAATCTGTCCAAAATCTGATTCAACCATTATTTTTAGAATTATATAATTATTCACATTGCTTCTTTTAAATCGTTAAAATCAATTTCAAATTTATTAAGAAAATTATCAGTACTATGAATAATGATTAGACTGTATTTGCCACATCAATTAACCATATTATAAGTTGTAAGCAATTTTGGCCTTTCATTAAGTGTGAAATTTCCAGAAACTACATAGTTCATGTCCTAGTATCGTAATCTTCTTCTCTATAAATAACAATTAAGAAATATCTATAAAATAATACTTCGTAATACATATATTTCACTCACCTTCCATAAGTTGATTGACTATATTTGGGAAATCCTTCAAAAAGTCATTGTCAAATAAATCAATATGCATCGATTCTAAGAAGTCATGGTACTGATCTGAAAACGGTGGTGTATCAGCGGACGTGAAATGCGAACTTGCATGATTATTGTCAGAATTATTTGCAATATAATTACTATTCCGTGTAATATTCCTAAAATCAAGTGGTGTCTGTATATTTTCTTCTTTATTTTCATTAAGCAAATTCAGGATGGACGGAATGGGATTCGATTTCATGTAAAATGCCCGTGTAGAAACATCTGCTGTTGCACTTGTCTTGGAATTTGAATTTTTGACTTCATTTTCTTGAGAAAAATCCAGCATATTAGGAAATTTTACAACTCCATTTGATGGCTTCACGCTTTTATGTCTTTTATTTTTTGACTCAGAACCATCTGAATTTCTCTTATTTATTCCTGAATTTGTATTTAGTTTTTCAACAAAATCCTTTGTCAATTTGCAAATCTCATCTACTACCCACCATTTCTTTGAATATTGATCCAAAACTGTAATGTAGTTATGTAGATCAAGCTCACATTCATCTTCGTCCGAATTTTTGTTTTCAGTCTTCAATAAATACTTCGCCTTCTTCTTTAACGATACTGCCATTCCTAACGCTATACACCAAGGGATTAAAGGAATATTCAAGCTAGTCTCATGTGTTATATGCATAACATATCTAAGAATGTTCTTCGATGCTTCCAGAGCAACCGCTTCTGGTATAGAATTAGGAATTTGATTGTTATCATACTTGACCTTCTGTGAGATTAAAATAATAATGTTGTTCAATAGCCTTGTTAAGAAGTGTATGCAAGTTGTAGTATATGCTTCAATAGATTCATCTGTATTGACAATTTTACCATTATCTAGTAAGCCCTTTGATTCATAAAACAGATTTCCACTCAACTTTTCTTTCTCACAAAAATCAAATTCAAGCTTTTGAAATTCATCAACATTAAAAAACTTATCTCTCTTTCCGTTATTATAAAGAGAATTATTGTTGTCAAATGGTTGGTAGATTGCTATTGTCATATTTTCAAACGATCTTGCTAATTGTACTAGTTTAAGAAGATTAATATTATTGTATGGCAAGTCAATGTTGAAATCTTCTTGTTTAATAAAAATACACCTAGAATTTGTAAGCGCGTTGAAGCGATCAAGTACGTAGCAGCACCACCAAAGGTTTGTTGTATATTCAATATCTTCTTGGTATGCTTTTTTGTTGTGCGGACTTTTCATATGAATACCAGAAGATACTGCTAAATTTATGGCATCTGTAAGATCGTGCGAACTTTGTTCATTACCAAGTCGGTCAAAGCTATAATGGAATGATAACAACAACAGCTCTACCAACAACGTTATCTTATCTATATCACCTAATTGTGGCAATACTAATGTTACCTGCCGTATTTTATATTCCAAATCGGTTATGAAATCAGTTAAGTCTTCTGAAAAGTCTCTACCTTGAATTTCAACACTTCGATTTCTGGCAAACATGTTCTTTAATATTGGTTCCGCTAGTTTGTCTCTCAGAATCACCAAAATAATAGAATAAACAATGATTGTCGATGCTTCATTTGCATCAAATTCTTTCCAGAACTTTTTCTCCTGAACTATAGGAAAAAGAGAATTAATTTTATAGAAATACAACTCCAATAATTCCCGTATTTCTGAATCAAAAAAGGGATACTCATCCGTAGACAATGTAAAAGCATCAAGTGATAACAATATTTCATATGTTTTCCGATTTCTAATATGAAATTCTGATTTGAAAGAATTATTTTTATAGGCCTTATTAGCATTCAAATAAGGCTTAGACTTATCGTCGATGTATACTCCTGATTCATGCCATACACTCTGGTTCTCCATTTTATTCCCCATAACAGCCTTTGGGTGGTCATGGACTAAATATTGATACAAAAAAGTCAGTCCCATTCCCGAAATATTAAAGTTAAATTTATCTTTCAAATATTGCGGAGTGATGTGCATTGTATTCGATACATTTGCCTTGCTTATCAAAACATTTTGGCTTCTCTTTACATTATTTTCCTCGCATGATTTACCCTCTGTTGTTTGACTTGTCTGTAGCACTTCATCTTTTATCTTTTTATCGGTATGTGTGTCATTAGGTTTACTTAAATCACACTTCCAATTATGTTTACGACAATTTGAACACAGATCAGAATTAGTCGAGTTAATCTCACATTTCACCTTCTTGATACGACAATTCTGACAGCATCGAAAAGATCTCTTACGAGTCTTGTAATTAACATCAAATGCCGGAAATACAAACATTTTGTACCCTATTCAATTTGATATTTTAATCAATTTGTAAATTATTTTATAGACTAAAACTCTGCACAGGAAATGGAGAACGCTCTTCAGAGAAATATAAAATTAACAGGCATTAAAAGACGCATTTAATTCGAAAAGAACATCAAGTTTTCTACATTATGAACCTCGAATATTAATTGTTCCCTGACAAAGAAGTATTTTAGCTCGTTTCTATAAGCTTAGGCATAATTAGAGGCAATAAAAAAAAATTGGCCATCAAACATAATTGATGCTTTTCTAACAAGAGTAGAAGAGACATTTATTGCAATAAGATATAAGATTCCATAGTTAACTGCTTTGCTTCAAAATGGTATACAACATTGGAAGTGTTTTTTTAGCGTTCTTGCTCTCCGTATCTATTTCAGAATTGTAGTTTTCTGTGTTGTTGCAAATTATACTATGCTAATATTATTGGTTTTATTTAAAAGTGGTTATGTACTTTTATTGATTATACTAATATTCTTGGTGATTTGTAACTTCCATAGTATAAACCTTTACCTTTTTAAAATAAGTTAAAAATAAAAGTGGTATTTATATTCTAATTAATCAGAAGAAACACGTATTGCTTTGGTTACCCATAGTTGCACTCTAATTAATTGAGCGAAGTCCCTGTTAAGCAAAACAAAGGATATGAAATATTACATGAAGTAGAAATATATTTGTCCAAGCGGCTTTTCCAATTTCAGAGAGGTCAAATCTAACTGATTTGTGGTACAAATTTGCAATCAAAAATAAACTCCAAATTTTCTGCTTCACGATTAACACTTTTTAAACTTCAAGGTTCCATGCCTATTACTTGTAATTCTGAGGCATATATACTTTCATTTACACAACTATGTAGATTTGTAATTGTTTTAGTACATGTAGATTTAATCGATCAACTGCATTATGTATCAATTCTTATACTGCATATACTGAGATATCAACTCATCTTTGCTTTAGATAATAGGAAGAAGTAGTAATATCTTGACACTTTACAAACTATATAAATAATGACGACAAATCATAGACCAACATTAGAAAGTAAACGAGGAAAAGAATCTGCGATTGTAAATACAATATCACATTCAAGGTCTTTACCTCAACATACATCTTTGAAATATAGAAGTGACATACGAAAGCCAGCAGTTGATACCAGGATTGGAAAAGCAGCCGTTGAGGAATTGAAAAGGGATTTACTTCTAAATGAAGGTAGACTTGATGATTCTTTGAGTGTAAAGAAATCATTAAAAGGCAATAATCTTCTAGCAGATGTGTCTATAAATCAAACCATTGAATATCAAGATCATGAGAAGGATAGTGAATATAATGAAAAATCAACAACAAACAATGAATCCAGTAGCTCTGAAGGTACTAGCGATGATGATTCTGAAAATGAAACTGTTGAACTAATGGCGGAGCTTGCGAAAATTAAAAAAGAAAGGCAAGAAGAAAAAGAAAAACTAGAACAGCAAAATAAAATTCATAGAACAAAATTTTCAAATCCATTGGTACAAGTACCGGATGCATCTTCTGAAGCAAATTTTAAGATTAAGAAGGGTTGGAGAAATAGTACAGCGTTTAAAAAACAGAACACGCCAAATAAAGCAGAAGATGAAACGTTCACAAATGATACTTTGAATTCAGAATTTCATCAAAGTTTCTTAACTAAGTACATAAGATAGTTTCATGATCAACTGTGTATTTACTAAATAGATTTACATTAATATAATGTGAAAATGAGGAAATGAAGGTGTATAAAAATAAATGTTGTCGTAAACAGACAAGTTCACTCAGGTTAAGTCATCAGTTTGACTTAGTCTAGCATCAATACTGGCTATGTCTTCTTTCAAACTTGCCTCTTCGACTGTTTTAACTAATTCCTTGGTACACTTCGCTATATCAAACGAAATTCCTGCCAATCTTTGTTTGAAATTCTTATCTGCAAAATCACTATCACACCTATCTGCATTAGGTTTACATAAAATATTCATACGATGATTACAATCATCCAAGCTTCTGACGACCCAGCTTCCGTGCTCCTTTAATTGAGCATTACGTGTTTGATTCATCGATGTGTTGGTAGCTTCCGTCATTTGTGATATTACCTCAGTAATAGCTAATGATTTATGTCTCAAGTCACCTCTAGTCGCACTTGGTTTCTTAATAGCGGACAATAATGACTGAATTGTTGAAATAACTTGAACTGTTTGGTGTTCCAAGTAAAGTAAAACTTGAGTTAAAGTATTATCAGGATCGTCGATGTCGAAAAGATCAACATTAAAAGTAGCAGCTGCCATAGATTTACGATACTCTTGTCTTTCTCTTGCCTGTGCTTCTTCGGGATGTTCACTGTCATCAGATTCGGCGCCAGATGTATCTTCTTTATCAGAAACTTGTGTTTTATCTACATCGTTCAGAAAATTAACTTCCCTTTTGGGCACTTCTCTATTACTTGGACCAGGTAAATTCACATTAACATCTTTCTCGGACGAAGCAGTAGAAGGTTTTTCATTTATTTTAGCATCGTCAAACCTTTTTGATTTGGCGGTTTCAGTTTCTGTATCCTTGTTACTTTCCCTTAAAGTAACAAATGGTTTAGTAGCGTCAACACTTCTTAGCTTGGTGGGTGCAATTTCTTTGTCAGTATTGTTGTTATTTTCCGTCAAAGGATCAACTCGTATAGCATGGTCAGCACTCTTTGGTATGGTGGTTTCAATCTTTTTGTCAGTATTATTGTCATTTTCGAGCAAGGTACCGATTGGTTTAGCATTTTCAATTTCTATGTTATTAGTCTTGATGTTTTGCAGCAAATTTTTGACAGATTGTGTATCGTAGGAGGTATCAGATATCGATTTTAACTCCGTGTCTTCATTCGTTACAGAATGATTATAGGTTACATCATCTGATGTTTTTGGAGAATTAACTTCAGCGTCTGATACTTCTTTGGAATCAGTACTAATATTGCTTTTTTCTTCACCACTGATACGAGCTGTTGAATTTTTATCAGATCCTGGAGCTAGCCTGTTCCTTATACTTTGAAATAACCCTTTGCTCCTAGAACCTGCAAAGGCTGTTCCAGCACTAGCTGCCACTGCTGCTGCTGTGACTGTTTCAGGTTTGATCTTTGAATCAATTGATTCACTCTCATTTACACTATCTAAAAGAGAAGAGCTTAGAACTGAGTCTGATCTATCCTCTTGTGTTTGTTGTCTAATTTCTAGAGAGGAACGACTGACTAAAAAGTTATTATTAACATCTTCATTCAGGTCATTGATTTGTGACTGGTCCATGTCACTGATTGTCAGTATATTTTTTGAGTCATTTATTGGACTACTAATTTTACTTTGATGATCATTTAACCTTTCATTAGTTGGACTATCGAACTGCTTGACTCTTTCAAGGATATCGGATCTTTTTACTGGTGTAGCATTTACCTTGTTTAATATCACATTTGAATCAAATTCCTTAGATTCTGAAGAAGATATGTTCGAATTATAATTTTTCTTCGCTGTAGGAGAATTTGCATTTGATAATATTTTTTCCTCATCACCGCTTTCAAATTTGGAAGCCAAAGCACTTATATTTTTACTTTTCGGACTCAGATTTGGTTTATTTGACAAGCCTTGGCTAGAAACAAACTCAACTGGAATGATACCTCGTCTAACTGGAGATGAGTCCTTAGATATAGGAACATCTGTAGAACCAGGGTTATTCGGCTTTGCCTGTCCCAAATATCTACTTTGAGTAGGTGTTACATTCAGAGTATCTATTTCGGAACTTTCATTTAAGCCCTTGGTAGGAGTCAAAGATGGTTCAATTTCTTTCTCAGGACTATTAAAATTTTGGTTTTGATATTCACGTAATTTGCTAGCCATTTTCAAAGGTCTTACAACAGTATTAATATCATTGTCTGCATCATTTGATTCATTATATCTAAACTTTTCTTTCGGAACTTGAATAGGTTCTTGATAAATATTTCTAGAATCTGTAGAGTTTTCGTTTAACTTTGAAACGGAAATTAATTCACAAATGCTGAAACACACTTCCCCAAGTGATTGTTCGACGACTATTTTTGGAAGAATATCTGAAAAAATAGCATAATATCTTGTTGCAGTAAGAGCATAACTCACTGCTTCACGAAGGCATATAGAGTTCTCATTACTATTCAAATGTTGCTTATCGCCCTGATTTGCAATTTCATTAGCAAGCAAAGAAATCTTCGAAATTTTGTCAAATAACACGTCAGGGATAGGATTTGGGTCGTTTATATTCAATAAAAAGCTTTCCACTAGTGCGTGTAAGTCGGTTACAAGCTTCATGGAAATTAGTCCCGAGGGAGTAACAAACATATTCAATTCATTTTGGGACATAACAGACTTCTTTAAAGAGCTTGAAATTTGATTGGATTTCAATGCCTCGTATCTTTTTTGCCATAAAGCAATATTATTATCAGGCGATTGTATTTTATTTTGACTTTTAATTGTTGCTGAATCTAAATCAGATAATTTTTCAAAAAATAATTCCATATCTTTCTTCAAGTCATTTGAAGCATGTGAAGTAGCAGCATTCAAGCCGCTCAAGGAAATATCTTTCGAAGAAACATTCGACCTTAAAGGAGATGTGCTATTATTTTCACTGAATGCATTCAAGGAGGTGAAGGCAGGCGTTTCCCTGGTACTTGCAATGGATCTTTGTGGGGAACTAGGTAACTCCCGAGAAGCGACAACTTCTCGTGGTGAACTGCTTTTCAATGAGTTATTTTCCAATCGTAAGGTTGCGTTGGCAGCTTTTAGATTTTCCAATTCAGCTAATAATTCACTATTTTTTGATTCATTTATGGATTTAGAGGTAGCTTCATATTGCAAAGCTTTTAACTGCGTTTCATAATCAGACTTGCTTTTTAACCAATTATTTTTCTCTTCACTCAAATTGTCCATTTCATCGCTGAGTGTTTTGTTTTGTGATGCTGAATATTCGTAATCACTTTTAAGCAAATCATATTTCTCTTGAAGGTGGATTTTTTCTTGTTCAATATTCTCTAGACGGTTTCTCAACTCAGAGATGGTTTCATTCAATTCAGGACCCTTTTCGTTTAATGTTCTATCATTTTGATTATCTAAGCTTCGATTAACGGCTCTGTCACCATCAACAAGTATGTCCTGACTATTTACCTCTGGTTGGTCGTCATCATTATCCTCATCGCTAGACCAAGTCAAATTTGCTTTAGTTGGAATCACAGTTTTTGGCTGCACTCCTATCGTTTGATTTAATAGATCAGACGAGTTAGACAGCTTCGCAGCACCTTTGATCTCCTCTTCCACCTCCTTCATATCTCCATTTGTGACATGTTCATTGTTGCTTTCATGCATATTCTTACTGTTCTCTATATCTTGCCCGTTTCCTTGGATACCTTGATTTAATGATTTACTAGTATCACTGCTTGCATAATTATTACTATTATCTATATCGGAAGTAGTTACGTAATGTAATCCTCTTCTCTCTATTTCGAACGAAATGTCTGACACTAAATCTTTAAATCTAGATTGAGGCAATGAAGACAATTTTTGTCTAGCCTGATTTCTTTTCGGATGAAATGTTGATTTTGGCAATAAATAATCTGGTTCACCTCTCGATTCGTCAATTCGCCTTTTTAATTCATCGTAGACATCAGTACTTAATTCTCTAAACTGGGCACTCGATAATTTTAGAAGCTTTTCTCTAGCTCTAGCCGCTCTTGTCGAATTCGTTTTAGTTCTGGTGCTCAGATCATCCGAGATTACCAAAAATTGTTTTAATACTTTATAGTGTTCTGCCAAACCCTTTTCACTCATACTATGGTTTTAGAATTAACACCTACTCTATTGCAATTTATTACTTAGTAATATTCAACTGTTAAAAGCTATGAAAAAACGAATATTCTTACGAGTAGCATTTGTTAAAAAAATCGACGTGAAAGGAAGCGCGTATGATTTTTTTTCGTGGTTGAAGTTTGTTCTCAGCGTTTAAGAACAACGAAGTAGTTAACAGCATACATGAATGATATAGTGGTTGAAATCTTCTTATATATCTTGGATGCTAGATACATTGAAATTTTACGTGCAATTTATAGTATTTAATAAATCTAATTACACTTCTATGTACATATATAGGAAAAGGTGATATGAGGCTATATTATGACTGATTTGATTGATCAATTATTGTAGCTGTGATGTCTTCAATGGAAGGTTCAGAATTGAACAACTTTTCTCTGATGAAGGATTCCGCTATCTCTTTTCCATGAGTAAATGTGATTGCACCAATTAACGCATACATCATCTGGGCGCTGACTTTCATTTCTCCGCTGGATTCAAAACTTAAGTCGTGATTGTACGATTTCCAGAACATTATTCTATTTAAATCGGTAGTTTTTGCGAATAATCCTAACGACATACGACCTGAGAGTTCTTTGGCAATTGGAGATCCCAAGCAGTCCAAGTTTTTCCCATTTATAGCATTCTCATTGGTGGTTGTCTTATCCGTAACTAGTTTGGCACAAAACAAGTTCAAAATCTTGGATCCCATAGCACTTAATTTTTCATTGTATGGTTTGATCCCGTTACCAAATGACTTGTGGGTCAAAACCTGTAAAACCAAGTCATCCGATATGCTGTATTTTTCTGGTAAAAAGTCCTTGATATGTTTTAAATTTTCTTCTGTCTTGCCATACTTATACCCATTGTTTGTAGTGAAAACTTCTTCTGGGTCTCTTTTGAGGCCCGCAACTCTTTCTCCCCTATGCAAATAAATATTTCTTATTGGATTGACCCTTAAGGAGTTTCTCATACTGATCCCCCTCAAAGAGGTTAATTGTCGTATACTCATAATACTTATTAATTTTATACCACACAATACAATTGATACTAACTCAAGTCGTTTTCTACTAGATGGAAATTTTCATCAATTTTTCGGCCAAATCGCTTATAAAATAAATTATGTAATATTTAACTTCTTGTGGCTAGTATTCACGATGATGAGGCTCATGCTGCTATAAATTTTTTTAGACATATATATGAGAAGAACATCAGGACATCAAATATAGAATTAACTCAGGCAAAAACATGGATATATTTAGAATATTGTCAAGGGGAGCATCCCTTAAAAAGAGTAAAGATATTACGACTGATTACGCTGTACCATCGAGGAAACAATTTGTTAATGAAAAACAAAAAGAAGAGAGTTTAAAAAGCTTAGTTGAAAAAGAAATTGATTTTTTCCATACTAAGAAACATACCATTCATAAAGAAAATGAAAAAGGAAATGAAGATGTGGATCGTGAAATAGAAGACGAGATTCCACCATTGACAATTTCCAGTGACGAGGATGCCCGTAAATTGCGTAAGCTTAATAAATCCAAAGTCAGTGGAGAAGACATTCCGTTACCTATAGGTTCATTCGAAGATTTAATTGGAAGATACAAATTAGATAAGAAGTTGTTGTCGAATTTAATAAATGCCGGTTTTACAGAACCAACACCAATTCAAGATGAAGCTATCCCAATATCGTTGGAAAAAAGAGACTTGATAGCATGTGCACCTACAGGATCTGGTAAAACATTAGCATTTTTAATTCCCTTAGTTCAAGCTATATTACAATCTAATCCTAATGTTAAGAACTATGGCGTTAGGGGTTTAATTATATCGCCTACTAATGAGTTGGCGGTACAAATATTTCAAGAACTCGAGACCATGACAAGGGGCAAGAAAATGAAAATTGGTATATTATCCAAGCAATTAGCCAACAAAATCAATAATAAAATTGTAAACTCTAATAAATACGATATTTTAGTTTCTACTCCATTAAGACTAATTGATAGCATCAAAAACGAATCAATTAGTTTGTCAAGGGTTGAGCAATTAATCATTGATGAAACAGATAAATTGTTTGACCAAGGCTTTGTCGAACAGACTGATGAGATTTTATCTAACTGTACAAGTACTAAGTTGAGAAAGTCAATGTTTTCTGCAACTATTCCTTCTGGTGTGGAAGAAATGGCACAATCAATAATGAAGGACCCAATAAGAGTAATCATTGGCCATAAGGAGGCTGCAAGTAACACTATTCAACAAAAATTAGTGTTTACTGGTAATGAAGAGGGTAAATTATTAGCAATAAGGCAGATGATACAAGAAGGAGAATTTAAACCACCAATTATCATATTCTTGCAATCCATTACAAGAGCAAAAGCATTATTTCATGAATTATTATATGACAGGTTGAATGTTGATGTAATTCATGCCGAAAGAACCCCAAAGCAAAGAGATGAAGCTATAAAAAGATTTAAAAGTGGTGATATTTGGGTTTTGATTACCACTGACGTGATTTCCAGAGGTGTAGATTTCAAAGGTGTTAACTTGGTGATAAACTATGATGTCCCACAAAGTGCACAGGCCTATGTTCACAGAATTGGTAGAACAGGTAGAGGGGGTAAAGCTGGTAAAGCTGTTACCTTCTTTACTAAAGAAGATGACAAGGCTGTCAAGCCTATTATCAATGTAATGAAGCAATCTGGTTGCGAAAGTGGATACAGTGAGTGGATGGAAGACATGCATAAGTTAACTAAAAATCAAAAGAAAGACGTAAAGAAACATGAAATCAAGAGGAAGCAGATCAGTACAGTACCAAAAGTCATGAAGCAGAAGAGGAAACAAAGGGAAGAAATGATTGAGGCTTCTAAAAGACGGAAACAGGAATCCCTGAAGAAAACTAATTAGAGTGTGTATATTATTACTAATGAATATTTTCGCATTATACTTCTAGGATATAACAACCATGATATATGTATATTTCAAGAAATAAATAAACCTACCTTCAACATTTACATCAAGAAGACAAGTCTAATAGAAACCAAATAAACAGAGAATGTACAGAAGAAACAGATAAAAAATACTTAATAAATGTTAACTGTGCTCCTCATCTAAAATGTTATAATATATGTATAGACCCATTGATAGAATACACAGACAAGGTAAATACCGTCAACAAATTAATTTATGTAACTTAATGGTTTAGTGGTGGGCACCAGTAGATGGGTAGCCAAAAACTCTTCTTCTGCCGATTATTTCGCCAACAGAGAAGAAACCTAACAATTGGGTACCATAAACAGCAGCCTTAACAGCACATTCTTTGGTTGGTTTAAATTGAGCAGCCTTGGCAATAAACTCCTTTTGTTGTTGTGGAGACCTGATAAACTTTAATGCATTTTGGTAAACTTGTTGGAAGTTTTGTTGTGTTGGTGGTGCTAATCCTTCGCTTTTATAAACAATTTTACCGACTTCGGCACTGACTTTACCCCAGTAAGCAGTGCAATTAACAAATTGGGTAGACTTGTTGACTAAACTGTTAAAGGTGTTGGTGGCTTTGGTAAGAATGGCAGACATACTATAATTTACACGGATCCTTGTATGATTATAAAATTTTATATTTCAACCATATAACGGTTCGCTTTGAAATTTTCAAAATTCAATGTCTCGAACTTACACAAAAATCGTGTTCGGCCAATTATATTATTGAAAAGATAGACTTCTTCTTTGGGAAAATAGTGCAATCGCAGCTATACATTTCTTATACATACTTTAATCACAAACGGACTCCAAATCTATCCGGCCATAATACTGGTGCAACAAGACTCCATCCATACAATATAAAACAAACCCAAGAACTCACAATTTTAACCCAGCTAGAAAAGTAAGTTCTGCCAACGGGAACAAAATCACCCAAATCATCCTGTTGAACATTTATAGTTAACAACGTAGCCACATACTGCGTAGCTAAGAAAAAAATTACATGGAACAATGAATAATTATATTTGACGGTGTTTCTTTCTTCGTCGTTATTTTCTGTATTCAGATCATCATCATATAAATTCATTTGATTCAAAGCACTTTCAGGTAACAGACCTTCGTTGACAGCTTGCTTTATGGCTTGATATCTCATTTCATTACGGACATTAGGCTGTGAGCTTATGTATCCACCAGATGAATCGATAGCATTATCAAAATCAATAAAAGCTGAGTTAGCTGCTGCTCTGGTTGTAGTGTACGCAACAGCTATAAATGTAAAAAATGCACCTAAGACAACACTTGCCGTCCTAGTACCCTTAGACCTAATTAGAGGATTGCAGTATTTATCATCTGGCTCTGAAGATACTGCACTCATTACCAAGTAGGTACAGTATATGACAACCATCGATGATTGTGCTAAGCCAGCATGTGGATTAGATTCTTGAATTGTCTGATTAACAGACATTATAGAAATTATGATTCCAAAAATCACATTCAAAGTAATTGCAGTTCTGTTCATATTACACCCACTACCTGCAAAAAACCAATACATGATGATTATCAAAATAATGCTGGTTATGTACATTGTCAACGTACCGCCGATTAACAACTTCTTCCAAAAGCCTGCGTTGTATTCGCCTTCACCTGTTAGATCTTCCATTTCTATTTTTTCTAAACAAGTTTCAGCCCAAGCGTGAGCAAAATCAACTAATAAGATTAAACCAATACCAAGGAAAATAGTTGAAAAAATAATAGCGATATTGTTACCATAGAATATGAAAAAGTTGTCAGGGATTAATAAGAAATTTATAGTTATCAAGCTTAGCCATGCAAATATTTTCATCTTCCAGCATCCATTTTGTATTACTGCCCTAGGGTTGGAAGTGGACTTAACATTCACAAGTAATCCCGCTAAAAGAAGATGAAGTATCCCTAACGCAAAGTTTATACGGTAAACAGACGTAAAACTAATGCATTCGCTCCCATCTGGACCACATTTATTATTTATGAAACCAAATGATGCCTTCTCAAGTTTATGGACTATAAATGGGGACAAAGCTACCCATGAGAATAATGAGTTGAGCAACAAGATAAGCGCATATGTAATTCTTGTCATTATTGAAGATTGAAATGTACCTCCTATTGAAGTACACAATGCTGAACATGCAGCTGCCCCACAACATGAAGCTAGCGACGATATAGGAATTAGAGGTAATGATATCGCTGCACCCATGGTTGTATTAATAGTTATCTACTATTGGTATTTTCCTATGACCTAAGTTTGTATTTTTACTGGTATTATTTTATATGCACACCACCATAGTGGATTTTGAATCATACTAGGTATGCACAACACTGACTTTCAAACTGATTTTCAAGCCAGTCGGTTTGTTAAAAGCCAGGTTTCCCACATAGAATCACAAATTTTTATGCTTTATTATAATGCGAATGAGATGGAAGAAAACGAATCTATGTATTGGTGAGAAAGAAGACAGTCTCTAGCATTAGAACAAGGACAATTAGTTAGCGAATAATTCATTTACTAAGAAAGTTGTTTCACAGCATCGTAAATCGTAGTAGATTCTGTAATAGCTCTAACTATCTTTCCAATAAACTCTACATTTGTTATTTGGTTTTTTGATCCATGATACTCCCAAAATATCGAATGTAATGAACCACGGCCACAATGGATCATGTACTCCTAAATCCCAATAGCTTCGGATAGGTTCATCGTGTAGTGGTATGTGTAGGGGACGAAAGTAGCATTAGAAGCATATTTTCTCAAGATAAAAGGGTGCTTTACAAAATATGGTTATGGTGCCCGAGATATATATTCTCAACTCATCATTTAAATAAAAATGTAAGATACTAAAAGAACCAAGTACGGTATAAATCATTACAAAAATGTCATTCAGGAAAAGAAGTGAAGTAATTGGTACCTCATCTGTACCTGGTAGAATCCCTGTGAATCATCGCCCGATAAACCCTATTCCAGGTAGGGCAGCCCAGGCCGGAATAAATGGTAGGATACCTTCAACTGGTGCCAGGATTCCCACCTTGAATAGAACAACATCTCCTCAAGCGAAAGAAAAAGAAGATATCGCTTCTATAATGGAAAATCCCAGTGTTAGGCCTTCATTGATAACTTCACAACCGACAGTCTCAACTGGTGGATCTGATTTGGACAAGATTTTATTACACCAAGGTTTACCCTTAGGTAGTTCATTAATTATAGAAGAATCGGGATCCACTGATTTTGCTTCTGTGATTTTAAGATCTTTTGCATCACAAGGAGTTATACATAATAGAATTGACAAAGATCACTTGTACTCGCATGTCATAGTAGTCGGTTTAACATCCCAATGGGCCAGTGAATTGCCTGGTTTATATAAAGGTTCGTCAAAAGAACAAAAGAAGGCAAAAATTTTAGAAAATGAATCGAAAGTCAGTGTTAGCAATTTGACTACAAATGGAGGAGGAGCTAGGAATGAGAAAGATATGAAAATCGCTTGGAGGTATGGTTTGAATAAAAAGTCCGGGACACAGAATACTAATAACCAAACTACTTACGAATTTTATAATAATCAATTTGATATTACCCAAAAGTTAGTACCTGGGCCAAGTCATCAAGATATTTCTTTTGTTCCATTATCTATGGAGTATAATCAAATAATTCAACAAATTCTGACTATAGTTAAAAATCAACTTAGATCGAATCCTACTAAAATAATTAGATTAGTGATCCCTAACATGTTGAATCCGTCTATTTATAATCCGTCATGCTCAAAATCAACATTCATTCTTCCATTTATCCATTCATTGCGTTCTATTTTACGTACATATGCGAACAATTTGGTCTTGATTTGTTCGTTACCTGTTGACTTGTATCCAAGAGACACTCATTTAACATTAATGATTGAGAACATCATGGATTCTGTTATCCATTTGCAGCCTTTCAATCAAGATATGATGGTGTTGATCGAGAAAGCTTATAAAAATGAACCTTCTAAGATTCAACAAGGTTTAGTTAATATTATAAAATTGCCCGTTTTGTCTGAGCGAGGTTTAATGATGATACATGATGGAGAATATGCGTTTAAGAATGGCAGAAAGAAGTTTGAGATTGAAGAGTGGGGTATTCCAGTTGAAGATGATTCGAAGGACGAAACCAATGCCCAGACTACAAAAAATATTGAATTTTAGACCTAGTGTCATTTCATGTATATTAAGTGCTACCTTTTATAGAGTTTTGTAATTGAGTTGTTGATTCTTGTAATTTATTAATTCTGTCTATAGTATCTGAATCCGCTGTAGAATTAAGTAGTATGTCTAATAACTCCCATTGAGTATCTTCAAGGAATTTCAATCTTAAATCTACCTCTTCCATAAATCTATCAATTCTTTCTCTGTTGCTCTTGTTTGAAGTGTTCGTTTGTAGGCCTACTTGTTCCTGTGTTCCTTCTGATGTAGTAGACTTTCTCCCATCCTTATAATTCCGTATGTTAGAGTCCAGTATCTTGACTGTATGTAGTTCATTCTCATCATTTAAATTTGATGTTGTGAAAGTATCATTATACTCTACTTCCTCATTGAAGCTAACCTTTTGTCTCTTGACTGTTTGAGGCTCTTGATATTTTAATGAACTGAGCCTATCGCTCCTTTTACTCGATTCATGACTAAATTCCAGTTCAATTTCTGCGATATATCGCCTTCTCACAGGTGAACCACTTCTTCTTATTGGGGAAAGGCCTCCTGTGGTTGATAATCTTTTTGATCCATTGGAGCTTAAACTATCATCACTTCTAATTTCGGGCGAGCTATTTCGAGATGCCAGCATGGGTGGTGCAAATAAATTGATAGCTAAATCCTGTTTTTCAAGGCTATTAATGTCTCTTGTATTTCTTGTTATTCCATTTCTCTTGGGCGCCGTAGCGAAGACCTTATAATGCTTAGAAAATGACTCTGAAGGACCTCTGGATGGCGGTGGAATCCTCCTTTGGGGCGAATATTTTTCTTTCAATTTCTCGATATTGGGATAACTATTCGTATTTTCAATACTTTCCAATTTTTTTGGAGGCATTTTTTAGTACCTTCTCTAAACACGGTATCATATAGCAATGTGAATACAATCTGATTTTTAATGTAAACATTCGGTTTTATCATCGCGAAAGTTTTAGAAATCGAAACTGTTGCAAAAAAACTTATTGTCTTTCTTACTTCAGTAATCATTTTCTTTAAACATTTTAGATCATGACATTCGAAATTGAAGCTCAAGGAGCTGGAACTATTATCAATGTAGATGAATTACAGAACCATGGAATTAATGCCGGAGATATCACCAAATTAAAAGCAGCCGGCGTTTGTTCAATAGCGGTACGTACTCAAAAGGAATAAAACATTACAACCAAGGAAACGCACTAACATAAATAGTCAGTTTTGTCAACAACTCGCAGGAATATGTGTAAGATCAAAGGACTAAGTGAAGTGAAGGTTGAGAAAATCAAAGAGGCAGCTGGTAAACTAATGGTAAGTAAAAAAAAAATTGAGCGCTGACGAACCACGCATACTAACTAATGTAGCATTCCGGGTTTATACCTGCAACCGTTCAGGCGGAACTCAGAAGTAGAGCTTTTACAGTGAGCACTGGCTCTAAGCAGCTCGACGATGTTTTGGGTGGCGGAATTCTGTCGATGAGTATTACTGAAGTATTTGGTGAATTTAGGTGTGGTAAAACTCAATTATGCCACACATTATGTGTTACTGCCCAATTGCCTAAAGACATGGGAGGTAGTGAAGGGAAAGTTGCCTATATAGATACAGAAGGGACATTCAGACCTGACAGAATTAGATCAATTGCCGAAAGATTTCAAGTCGATGGTGAAGCTTGTCTTGAAAACATCTCGTATGCCAGAGCTTTGAATAGTGAGCACCAAATGGAATTAGCTGAACAATTAGGATTGCAGTTTGCTGATGGCACCTATAGATTGTTAGTTGTGGATTCGATTATGGCGTGTTTCAGAGTTGACTACTCTGGTAGAGGTGAATTAAATGATAGACAGCAAAAATTGAATCAACATTTGTCCAGCTTAATTAGACTAGCAGAAGACTATAATGTCGCAGTATTTCTTACCAATCAAGTTCAATCTGATCCAGGTGCAAGTGCTTTGTTTGCATCTGCCGATGGTAGGAAGCCCGTGGGAGGTCATATTTTGGCACACGCTTCTGCCACCAGAATACTCCTCCGAAAAGGGAGAGGAGAGGAAAGAGTTGCAAAGTTGCAAGACAGCCCTGACATGGCCGAAAAGGAATGTGTATATGTTATCGGCGAAGGAGGAATTAAAGATAGTGAGTAAGACTATACAGGCAAATTAATACCCAATTAGGTAAATTAATTATTTACGCGTCCTTTTTTTTTGCTCACCGTTAAATAGCTTTTAGATAATTTATATTACATGAAACATCTGTAAACCGTAAAAGATTGATAATATTAAACAAAATACTCAGTAATGTCGTCTTCTCCAATTCTTGATGTTAATGATATTCCTGAAGATCCTAGCTTGAAGGAAACTGAGTCACAATCTCAAACACAAGGAAATCAGGCAGCAGTTCCATCATCACCATTATTTTTTGCTACATCATCGTCCAATCCACAATCAGAAGTTAACGCTCCACATTCACAATCACAAAGGAGAGATGTTTCCTCTCCATTAAACTACAGTTCCTCAGTTCATCATACTTCTGATGCTGCCCGAGGAAACGATGCCGGCTCAAAAAGACTTAGCTCTGACAGATTAACAAGTGACGTTGATAGAATTATAAGAAGACACAATAGAAGTGATTTACACGATACGAATTCATCTCCAATGCGTAGGCGAATTTTTACAGAATCTAGGGCTGCAAATAGTGATGGGATAAATATGCATTCTTCATCTTCACATTTCAATACTGATCCAATGGAAGGGAATGATGAGCCAGTGAGAGTTATTTGGGGTACGAACGTTTCAATTCAAGATTGTTCTAATGCTTTCAGGGATTTTTTGATGAACTTCAAATTCAAATATAGAAAGATTATGGACGACAGATCGATAGAGCCTGAAGATAGCAATTTGTATTACATTAATCAATTGAATAACATGAGAGATTTGGGGTTCACAAATCTCAATTTGGATGCTAAAAATTTGTTGTCCTACCCTGCTACCAAAAAGTTATATTATCAATTAATTAATTATCCTCAGGAAGTTATACCCATTATGGACCAAACTGTTAAAGATTGTATGGTTTCATTAATAATGGATAACAATGAGTTAACTGCGGGAAATGCTAATATTGATGATATTGAAACTAACATTTATACTATCCGTCCATATAATTTAAATGCTGTTGAAAAGGGAATGAGGGAATTAAATCCAAATGATATAGATAAGTTGGTTAGCGTCAAAGGTTTGGTGTTGAGGGCAACATCAATTATTCCGGATATGAAAGTGGCATTCTTTAAATGTAATGCCTGTGATCATACCATTGCAGTCGAAATTGATAGAGGTGTCATCTCAGAACCAACTAAATGCCCAAGAGAAGTTTGTGGTCAGACAAACTCGATGATGATTGTTCACAATAGGTCTTCATTCGCAGACAAACAAGTCATCAAATTGCAAGAGACACCTGACTTAGTTCCAGATGGACAAACTCCTCATTCTATCAATTTATGCGTTTATGATGAATTAGTCGATTGCTGTCGTGCTGGGGACCGTGTTGAAGTTTGTGGTATTTTTAGATCATTACCTGTCAGAGCCAACTCGAGACAAAGAGCTCTTAAAAACTTGTACAAGACCTATTTGGATGTTGTTCACGTTAAAAAGATCGATAAAAAAAGGCTTGGAGCTGATGTTAGTACATTAGAGCAAGAAGCCTCTGACAAAGAACAAGAAGTAGAACAAACTCGGAAATTATCAGCAGAAGAAATTGATGAGATTAAGGAGGTATCCGAAAGAGATGATTTGTATGAAGTTTTAGCCAGGTCTTTAGCGCCTTCAATTTATGAAATGGATGATGTTAAAAAGGGTATTCTTTTACAATTGTTTGGAGGTACCAACAAAACTTTTCAAAAGGGAGGTAGATATAGAGGTGATATCAATGTTTTATTATGTGGTGATCCATCTACATCAAAATCTCAGATATTGCAATACGTGCATAAAATTGCTCCTAGAGGAGTCTACACATCAGGAAAAGGATCTTCAGCGGTTGGTTTGACGGCCTATATCACTAGAGATATTGACACCAAGCAATTGGTATTAGAAAGTGGTGCTTTGGTTTTATCTGATGGAGGTGTATGTTGTATTGATGAATTTGACAAAATGAGCGATAGTACGAGGTCAGTTTTACATGAAGTTATGGAACAACAAACTATTTCTATTGCGAAGGCAGGTATTATAACTACTTTAAATGCAAGAACATCTATTTTAGCATCTGCTAATCCAATTAACTCAAGATACGATCCAAATTTGCCGGTTACTTCTAACATTGATTTACCACCGCCATTGTTATCCAGATTTGATTTGGTATACTTGATTTTAGATAAAGTTGATGAAAAGATTGATAGACAATTGGCAAGACATTTAACTGATATGTACTTAGAAGACACCCCAGACAAAGTTACAAATAACTTCGTCTTACCAGTTGACTTTTTAACTTCTTACATCCAATATGCAAAAGAAAATTATAATCCAGTTATGACAGAGGAAGGTAAAAATGAACTTGTTAGAGCATACGTAGAGATGAGGAAGTTAGGTGACGATACTAGGTCATCTGAAAGGAGAGTGACCGCAACTACAAGACAGCTAGAATCTATGATAAGATTATCTGAAGCACATGCTAAAATGAGATTATCTGAACATGTGGAGTTAATTGATGTCAAAGAAGCAGTTAGATTAATTAAATCTGCTATTAAAGATTATGCAACTGATCCAATAACTGGTAGAATTGATATGGATATGGTGCAAACTGGAACGACCGCTGCCCAAAGAAAGATGCAAGAAGATTTAACACATGAGATTATGAATGTTATAGAAGAAAACAATAACTCGATCAGATTTACTGATTTAGTGGTAAAGATTAATGAAAAAACATCGTTCAGAGTGGAAAATCAAGATATCAATGATGCGATCAAAAGATTACAACAAGAAGGAAAGGTCATCGAAGCAGGTGATAGTCACAGAAGAACAATTAGAAAAGTTTCTCTTGTGTAACAATCTGATCTTAAACATATTTATTTCTTGGGTGTATTTAATTTTCTACTTACATATGCTTTATTAATTATTTAATGCCATATATTTTACACAATCCTCATAGATATTATTATTCATACAGTTCAAAGATAGCCAAAGTTTATAAGAATTTGCTCGTCTCAATTTGTGATTTATCATATTTCTGCAGTTCTGAATCCGCAGTTTCCTTTCGTATCTCATCACCTTCACTTTCTGTCATTTTTAATATTGCATCCAACTGTTCATCTAATTCAATATCTGTAACAGTGTTATATTTATCTTTGGTCAATTTATTTACCAACTTCAATTCACGATGAATGTCAACATTTTCACCTCTTTCTAATTTAGAAATTATTTCTTCCAAAATCACAAACTTTGAATTATACGTTTGTTCCAAAGTTTCTAGTTCTCTACGACTGTCTATTAATCCGACTATTGCAGTACCAAATACTATCGTTAAAAAAATAGACTTAAAAATTGGAGCCTTCACAAGATCTCGAAATGTAGGCTTCTTTCTTATTTGAAACAGAACATCATTTGTGCATAGCGGTACATTTTTAGTACCCAATTTTTTTATGTTAAGGAAACGTTTAGTAACAAAAGCTGGTCTATGTATTATTTTGAACATGCTGATAATCACTATATAGTTTCGTTGTACTTCTCTCTATTTTTATTGAGACTCCAAAATTCATTTCGTGGTTTGCACATAATGATTTTTTGGATCGATCGATTACACCACCTTATAACATACATAAACTTGAGCGCTCAAGAGGTAAATAACCAATGGCATTTTGAGCTAGCATGAAAGTTCCAAAAGTTACTAGTATTCTCCTAGTTGTTCTACTTTCGCTTTCGTTTCTAAACTTTATTTTAAAATATTATACATATTTTGTTTTAATAGTTTCATCTTCCAAAAAGCTAACATCAGATGCAAACATCATTGCTCAAGAAACTGGAGACATACCACATCCTCATGAATTATTTGTTCCATTGTTAACATTTATTCCAACAAAGTCGCCTGTTATTACAAGACCATGGGTAATTTTTACAAGTAGCTTTATAGAAGAAAACTTTATTGGGTTGACTATGAGTTTCATGCTACTTTTCTACCTAGGGAAATACTTAGAGAATATGTGGGGGTCAAGAGAATATTCAAAGTTTATTTTGATGAATGTCGCTGTAACCAATATTTCAATCTATTTGTATTATACAATCAATTCGATGATATTCCGTTCTGCTACTACTCCACCAGTAGTAATATCATCAATGGGAATAAATATGGGCTTATTTGTTGCCATTAAACAAAGGATTTCTAATCACTATTTCCTATTTTTCAAGGGTAACCTTAGAATACGTGTTGCGTATTTACCATTTTTATTACTAGTTGCATGTTTCTCATTACAATTATTAAGTGACGATTTCAAGATATCATTTATTTTAAGTCTCATGGGTTTCATAATAAGCTGGACTTACTTACGATTTTTCAAAATAGGTACTAACGAAAGGCAATCTTACTTGTTACCATTTGCACTTAACAGAAAGAAATCCAATAAAAGCAAATTTAAATTTACACCAGTCAGTAACACTAATAGTAAGACGAATGCTATTGATAATCATACATCATCCTTGCATCTTGACAGTACTCCATTGCGTGGTGATAGATCTGAGCAATTCTCATTCTATACTTTCTTTCCGGCCCCTTTGTCCCTATTAATGAAAGTACCCACTACATTAATATTTAATATTTTTACACGGTATGAGATTTTAAACGAAAAAGATTTTCCAGGATATGAAGAAGATGATACAGACAAGTTGATGTTTGAAGATATTGATAATTTACAATCAAATTTGTTTGGATTATCTTCGTTGAAAGGGGCCCAAGATGTTTCGCCTGTGCCTAATGCTGGTTCTAAATTAAAGGTTTTTTGTGACTGGTTAATAAGTAAACAGAAGGTTAAAGTCGGTATAAAAAAAAGTATGGATAAAAGAAGAAAATTAGCATTAAAAGAATTAGAGTAGGTAGTTGTTTCCAGATATAGACTTTTAAACTATACTAAAGTTGGTTTAAACATTGAATATTTATTTAAAGTGCATCTCTTTCCTAGCATTAAATACGTAGTTGTAAATATTTTTTAGGTGACAATTATTTATAAGCAGTCTATTATCACAAACCTTAAGCATCGTTTAAATTATGCTCCTTCAAACAATTTTTAATATAACTCAATAGCAAATCGTTTCTATCATACCATTCGTTAGTAAGGTCATTAATATTGTAATTATATCTAATATTCTTTATCAAGTACTCAATTTGATTATAATTTTCTAGTATTAACCATTCTTTAATGGATAATAAATACCATATTGAAGATTTTCGGAATCTCGTTAAGCCCACAATGCTATTGTTTTTATTTATCGGTAATTTGTTAAGATTGACATAACATCCTTCTTCGAAGTTTTCTCCCCCCTCATCTTCTTCTTTCATATCACTTTTTTCATTTATTTTGTTATTTGTATCTGTTTCTAATTCCGTGTTTGTCTCCAATTTGGTTGTATCAATCAAATTTCTATTTTGATCATTTAGTAAAATACATTTGCCAAAATGATATCCTAATCTTTCGTATAATAAAGCTCTTATTACTTGCAGATTTTGGTTATTACCTATCAAATGACTATCGAATTCATTGATACATTTACAAAGGTATTTTTCAATTAAATCATTCCACCACCAAGAAATATTGAATGTGGAACACATGCAAAGAAGCAATTCAATAATAACTAACAAAGTCTTAATGCTATAACTTCTTAAATTTAATCTGGACTTAAAAGTGTATGATAAGTTATCCAAGTAAGGTTCTATTATATCATGTCTGATTTTTCTTAATGTATTCCTATCGGGTCTGGTCGTAGTTTGATTAATTTTTTGAGTTTGGGTCAACAATAACGATACAATACACATTTCCTGGGTAGATGCAACATACACCCATGCCTTATCATTAGTATAATCTTTTCTGATCATTTCGTATGTAGAGTATGCATATTTGAAATCCTTTAATATCAATGACCAGTCTGCTAACTTACGAATTTTTTGTTCTGCAGAGTGCTTGTGATAATAATTTTCGTTATAATTGAATGATGATTCTAAGGACAAATTTGAATTCTGGTTAGATAGTGAGTCATTGCTGTTAAAAAGTTTTTTAGAAACAGAAAAAAACCTGCCAGCGATTGACTTTTTAGGTGCTAGGATCTGATCATCCCAAATCCTTATCTTTTTCTCCATATGCGGTATTAAAAATCGGTTTATATACTCGAATATTTTAGTTCGAATTATCAAGTCAATCTGCTTCGGTATACTTAAGATATCTTTGTCTATTGTTTGAACCTTGGACGTTTGTTGCAAAGAAATGCGTTGTAAATCTTCCTCGATCGTGGAATTTTCGTTTTTGAATAATCGTACATACTTCTCTTCCGTGACATCTCCAAGCAGTTTTTCTATCGGTATACAAGTTGCCTGGATACTTAGCTGAGACTTGATCTCATTATGAAAGCTTAGCAAATCGCTATCGGATGTCTTTTGTGGATCGTGAAGTATGAAAACATGCATTAATAAATCGTCTATCAGGAAATACTTCGGGAAATTATAGTTTCTAAACTCCACTATCGATTTCCGCAAGCTTTCTATCGTATCGGTGTGGAAGTCAATCACAAATACCTGCGAAATCGGATGGTTGAAAGTCTCGAACGGAACTATCTTATTAGACGTAATAATCTTATTGAAAAAATTCACATACAAATCGTGCTGGTGTGTCTTATAAGACGCCATGTGCTTTAACAACATCTCTAACGACGAAATACTGAACAACTGGGGCATTTTTGCCCCTGCTCTATTCCCTAAGCTGCCCGAACCCGTCGAGGTGCTCCAAGATGCATTAATCACTGACAATAACTCGGGTAGCGACGGCTCGAACCGCACTGGAAAGCTGGGGTAACTCTTGGTTATAAGCTGTGTATTCGTTATCCGAAAAACCTGGTTCGGTATGTGATACTTGGCGTTGTTGCCGTATGCCTTCAAGATCAGCAATATCGACGTGCTATCGTCCTTCAACGTCCTTTGCACCATAACATCCGCATTATACGACGATTGTACCGAAATCAACGGCGAGAAACTATGATGTAGCAAATTTTGCCTCGCTATATAGGGATCGAGCCCTTCGGGGTAATCCATAATATTCTGAAGTTCCGTTTGATACTTCTTTACATGGACTAGTATCATCATTCATATCTCTGTCTAACCTGTAACTCTCGTCATTCATGAGACAACCTGTAAATTCTCTCAAAGTGTTAAAACTTGTAAAGAACTCGCGCGTAATTTTTACTTTTACGTTTTCGGCAGTTTTGTAAACATACGGTAAGCGAGGTCTCAGACGAAAATGGTTACCATGGGTTTAAAACAAGTGGTTAGGCCGTATTACGAAATTTACTGACACGATGAAGAATGCGGAATGTACTGAGTGTCCTGTAATTTGGTCTGAGTCAGTTATTATAGGTTTTATCGACGGTTTAGTGTAGAATCTTAGAAGGTAATTCGATCTGAAAAAAATTTTGTGCGTCGTTACCAAAAATTTTGTAGTAAATACCACTTACAGCAAAGCATCTAATAATATAACAACAAAAACAATTCTTGTAGAACACAACAAACAATATATTGACATAGTGGTAATTGAATTGTGGTGAATTCGGTTAAATAATATAACAATAAATTAATAAAAACACGCTGAGACTTAAAGTTGAGGTTAATTGTATATTTGGCAGGTTTTCAGGGAGATATAGATTTAAAAGAGAACGGGAGATAACAACAAAGAAATAAAAACAGCATTAATAATGTTGGAGGTGTTTATTTATGGGAGAGTATATCAAGTGATATTTATGTTTGCATATCTAGGGGTTGTACTGGCAACGATATTCAAATCGGTAGAACAACCCTCGTTGAATTTTGACGAATTTGGCGACAGGATAGGGCTATTTGGGTCCTACGATGCTATATCTCTATACTCATATCAAAACGCATCGGCGTTTTTAGAGGACGATCAGACACAACAGGATGGCCACGAAAACATGTACATTCGAAACCTTGTAAATAATAATAATTTAAAACTCGCATCATTCGATGGACAGGTGATGCAAATGATGCAATTGTCAGACGAAACGCTTGTGGTTAATGGTAATTTTACCACGTTTAACAATGAAACTATGCAAAGTCCTATAATTTACAACATTTCTAGTCAACTGGCTGTGTCTATTTTTGCTACTTCCAACAAACGTGAGGACACACCTACAATCGAAAATGGGGTTGTCAAGACCATATTTATTGATGGGGACTTAATGTATATGGGGGGTGATTTTGAGTTTAATAATACTTATGGAATCGCCCTTTATAACTTGACCTCGGAGGAGTTGTCAACCACGTTATTCAAAGGCTTCGGCAAAAATTCCTCTGTCAATGCTATAGCAAAGATTTTTGACGAACAAAGTAGCGATGAAACCAGTGGATCTATAATATTTGGAGGCGAATTTACTAATCTAGGACTCAGTGATTTGCTCAAGCATAACATAACAAAAAATGGCACTAATTTCTCCCTAATTACTGCAGAACAACAAGTATCATTAAAGCACGGTATTTTTACGAACGATAATGGAGAAGGTGATAAAAGTTCCTTGATATGTCCTCTGGCTAAAAATAATTGGTCATTAATTGCTAATGAAGGAGGTCAGTGGGCAGTTGAGCTTCCCGATGAAATGAAAGGCATAGTGCCAACAAAAGCACGTTTGTATGTTCCTGAAGGTGAAGACGGTGTAAAGACATTTAGAATTTATTCTTATCCAAATAATGGTATTATGAATCTTTCTTATATTGACCCAAATACAAATGAGTTGACATATTGTGACGCATGGTGCCCATTACTTACTGCGTCAGATTTAAAAAATGCAACTGATGAGAACAAAGAAAATGCAGACGAACAATCGGATTCGGATACCTATGTTGATTCGGAAGATGGATCACTTACCAATTATTACGATCCATCTACAAAAACGAAAACTCTCGGATATGGTGCTAATTTCCAAGAATTTTCTTTTGAGAATAGCATAAGTATAGACAAAGTCGCCGTTACCATCTTAGATTGGTATGGTTCAAAAGGGAAGTTATCTGGCTTTGAATTGTATCTGAATTCCATCACTGTTTATGGTAATGATACATTGAATTCCCCTAACTGCAAGAGTGATGATGGAGGTACTGAGAATAATTTCTCTGAAATTAAAGAGGGTACTTGGGAGTCTGTGAAATCTGTGAGTAGTCAATCTATTTCTGACACTAATTATTTGGTATCAGTACTTGATTCCGATTCAAATTCAAAACCAAGCATTACCTTATATCCAAATATCTCGTATTCTGGTAATTATTCTATTATAATGACTACACCAGGTTGTATTAATGATAATTCATGTAACTATAGATCTATTGTTAACGTCTCCGTTATTGATAATGATGACAATATTTTATCGTCACAGTTAATCTACCAAAATAACGATTACGATAAATTTGACTACTTGTACTATGGAAAACTAGACGGATATACTACCAAAGATGGCAGTAATAAAATTGAAATCACATATTATGATTCTATTATTCCCGATATGAATCAATCATGGGTTGTTGTTGATAAGGTTAGCGCAGAAATTGTTTCGCTAGATGAAAAATACAGCCAAAATATGACGAATCATAGCAGACATAAATATGAGTTAGCGTATATTAAACTTAATGGCTTATTTGAATATTCATTGGCAAATTTCTCGGATTTTAGGGAAGAACTTGTATCTTACAAGCAGGGAAATAAAACTGTCATTAATACGAAGAATACTTTTGTGGGGAACTCATCAATCAACGTTCTCAGTTCCAAAATGTCTAAAAATTCTGTGATCAGCCAAATGACATTGCATAATTCTTCTAATCTGTCAAGCTTGTTGGTGCTAGGTGAGTTCGAATCAAAAAATTTAAGTCTATCAAACAATAACTTGATAAGCATATCCATTGATGGATACAACACAACCTTGAATGAAGCAGAAACCTCTAGTTCTGATTATAAGTTAAGAAAACGCGACACTTTGCCATTTCTTAATGGTGTATCCTTTAATGATTCCATTTCCCAAATAATTAATTTCGGTAACGATTTGATTTTTTTGGGTAAATTCTGTATGGATAATAATAATTCATCGGTTGAATTAAATGACTTATCAAACGAAAATAAATCAGTCTCTTCGATAAATAACTTCGCCATTTATTCTAATAATAGATGGTATGGGTTCGGCAACGAATTTATTGATATTGCATTCGATCAGTTCGCCAACTTAACTGTCGAAGGCAAGGAGTTCTTCGTAATATCTTCTTCGTTGTCCGAGGATACGAAGATCTGGGACCATTCTGATTTCAAGTGGATTGAAAACAATGCAAATCGCCTAAGCATATCTAATGCTATAAATTTAGAATCTAAACAAATATTAGCAGGTAAATCATTTTCTATTATGGACTATTACAATAACGATCAACTGATTCTTCAAAATGATAACAATTTCAGCAGTTATAATTTTCATATTAATGAACAACGCTATCGTATAGAAAACTCCCTTTATATTAATAGTTCACTCAGTGTTGTTGGTGGTGAATTTAACACTTCATCGGGAGTTCTTAATATTGGATTTATCGATAATTCTGGTAAAAACAAATCGATTACTCCATTGAATGGTAAAATAAATTGGAGTGATACAACTATCAACTCATTAACAACAGATTCTAATTACTTGTTTATTGGTACTAATGGTTCGGTGGAGATTAATGAGTCATCAAACTTGACAGGAATAGTCATATATGACATGAAACATAACGCATTTACTAAATTCCAACCTGCTGAGCTTTCAAATGATGGAAATTCAATCTCTATTAATTCAATCGTCTTATATGACAAAGCTAATAAATTATTAGTTGGTGGAAATTTCACGCAAGCTGGTTCATTAGATTGTCCAGCTTTATGCATTTATGACCTTGACAATACTAGGTGGATAAATCCTTTTAGTGATAGTGACGACACGCTAGATGGTTTTGTCACTAATATCAAATTTCACAAGGCAAACGAAGTCTTAATCAGTGGTAATTTGACATATAACGGTGACCAGAGTAACTTCATTACCTACAACTTTGGTGACTCCTCAGCTAAGTCTATCTCAAATCTCAACAAGTTAGGATCCAAACGAATCGTTAACGATTTTCTCATTTCGGGAACAGATAATGAAAATTTGAAAGGCGGTATGATTGCGTACGGTTCAGATTTCATATACGGATTTGACGGTTCAAAATGGGCTAGAATAGATAAAGGTATCAAATACACTTCTGATACCAAATTTACAGCCTTAACGCTTTTAGATTTAGAAAAAGCTAATCCTAAAAATGAGGAAGCGTATTTCGATAAAGATAAGGTCTTGATAGTGTCTGGTGCTTTCGAATTGACTGATTATGGGCTCGTAAATGCTGCATTATATGATGGTACACACTGGATACCATATGTTTATTCCTCAAAAAATAATAAACTAGGTGAAATCACAGCAATCTTAATTAAAGATGATATACGTTTTCAATCGCTGGATGATCTCCTGAATGGTAAAAAGCTATCTGAGGGCAAGATTGTGGGTATATCCCTAGCTTGCGCTTTGGGGTCGACTACTCTCATAGGTTTGTTATACGTCATCCCCTTTCTTGCATTATCCAGAAAAAATAAAGAGCACGATAATGATCAGCGAATTCAAGAAAGCGACATGATGAATGCCGTCAATCCAACAGACTTATTGCATGAAATTGATTTACAAAGAAACTAACGACTCTTTATTTACATATACATTATTTAATCGAAAATACACAATTTATAATATAGGCACCCGAAAGTAAAAGTTTATGGGTGATACTTTGTCAATATCAGTTAATAAAGCTCATTATATTTTTCCATAACTGTAATGTCTTTGTAAGGAAACTAGGTACTAATATGGTAATTATTTATGTGTACCTGATATATATGTTCTATTTGACCTTATAGAACCTTGCTAACTTACTTTATTACTCTTAACTAACTAACTAACTTTAACTACCTATAATTAGTTCCTAATTTCCTTGCTCTCTTTCTTGAGACTTGAGGAATATTCTACTCATTTATACATCAAGTTTGGCAACACACAAGCACATATATATACTGTGTATATATATGCTTGTGTTCTCTTACAGTCTTTGTAAGGAAACTGGGTACTAATATGGTAATTAATTATGTGTACCTGATATATATGTTCTATTGACCTTATAGAACCTTGCTTAACTTACTTTATTACTCTTAACTAACTAACTAACTTTAACTACCTATAATTAGTTCCTAATTTCCTTGCTTTCTTTCTTGAGACTTGAGGAATATTCTACTCTATTTATACATCAAGTTTTGCAACACGCTATATATATACACAGTATATATATGCTTGTGTTCTCTTACATTTTCTGTAAGGAAACTGGGTACTAATATGGTAATTAATTATGTGTACCTGATATATATGTTCTATTGACCTTATAGAACCTGGCTTAACTTACTTTATTACTCTTAACTAACTAACTAACTTTAACTACCTATAATTAGTTCCTAATTTCCTTGCTCTCTTTCTTGAGACTTGAGGAATATTCTACTCTATTTATACATCAAGTTTTGCAACACTGATGTATAACTTTTGCAACACGCTATATATATACACAGTATATATATGCTTGTGTTCTCTTACACTCTCCCCCGTCCTTTTTTGAATCGTCCCGATTCAAACCAAATTCGGATCTAGGGCTCTTAAATTCGCGAGCAATGAATT